>CM021100.1:870403369-870548170 GCA_007115665.2 Sequoiadendron giganteum | reverse complement strand
AATGTAGACCAAAACGCGAGCGTGTTATAACACACTTGTGTTTTGGAAATGTTTTTTTTATTTCAAAAAATGCACATTTTTTAACTCAAAATGCGCACATTTTTTGAAATGTAAACCATAACACAAGCGCATTATAACACGCCCACATTTTAAAACACCCACATTAGGCTCGGTAATGATTGAGCCTAGGCTCGATCATTACCAAGTCATAACGTGTTTACGTTTTTGCTATTTCAGGATGAAAAAGTTAGTTGTCCACGAAATTGCTACCCATTTCCATGCACTTTCCCATATGCTTGATTATATAGGCAAGTGCTAAACCTAGAATGCAAAGGATGTTGCCAAGTGTTCAAATCACACTTCATGTGACAACAAGAAACCCTAACCAACTACCTAGGGAATGGTAACAAGATGGAGATAAGTTCTAGAAAAGACAACTCATCTTCTAGAAGGGAATCTTATCTCAACAACTTTATTAAATGATTAAATGCAACCTAGGTCTAATATGATTAATTAATACCTAAGTTAACTTATGCCAGTGTAATAAATAATTAATTACACTAACACCCCCCATAAGTGCAACTTAGGGAGGAAAAGAAAATACAATGATTATGCATGATGATGATGGGTCCCGACTGATGGCCATTTAAGGTACCCATGTACATAGGATGAAAATGAAGCTAATCTCCCACAAAATGGAGAAAAGGGGAAAACCTAGTGGGTAGAAAACCCCTCTCCAAAAAGGGAGATGAAATGCAGAAAGGTCATGATTGGAGGACTCAACATCATCCCCCCAAGGACAACAATCATCACATGGATACAATACAATCAATGGCCCCCCCGTAGGGAGGAAATAGAGAGACTATATAGCCCCCCCAAAATACGTGATCACTTGCAAGAAAGGTAAGTGTATGTAGACAAAATATGATCCAATGTCGACAAACAACTTGTCTCCCTTTCGGAAGAAACAAAACTAGGTGTAAATGCAGAGATGCTTCCCATTCTAGATAGGAATTGAAAGAAGGAAGGATGATTATGGATGCTGATGATGTCTCTGAAAGCTGCTCATGTGTCTCCTTTCCTAATGAAGATGAAGATGCCACAACCCACTCAGGTGCATACCCAATCAATGTAGAAGGTAACAAATCAGGATGATGTAGAAACTGATGCTGAACATGATCCAAAGAGTACATTGTGGTGTTCCTTCCATCGAAGGAATAGATGGAGACTTGATTTCCACCCCATAATGAAGTGTCCTCAAAACCACTAAAAGAAGATTGAAACCAATCCAATGGTAGATGCTAAAGAAACTAGGATGAAGATGGAGGAAGTCTCATATATGAAATCTCTGAAGAGAAACCAAGTGCCCCCAAGATAGTCTTTGGATTCCCAATTAAGGTTGAGACAATGAAATCTGGAGACTCAAGGGAACTCTCCAAAGTAGAATCTAAATAGAGGAGTGATATCCCCTCAAGAATTTCCTCCAAACTTGTAGAAATAGCCAAGTCAGTGATACCTGAAACAAAGCCATCCTATGATGTCAAGTCTGGAAAAATGCATGTGTCCTGATGAATGATGATGATGGAAGCCTCAATCAATGACTCTGGACAAGGAATGACTGAAAGTGAAGGGATACCAACTGTCTCTGATGGAGAAGAAGAATCATCTGAAACAACCTTGTCAACCTCTTCGGAAGATTCAAGGCAATCCAAACAAAAAAACTCCTGAATAGCAATATCATCATGGGGTACTTGATCTAAAACCTAACATTCTGAATCATGACCATCAGGGAAGGGTGGAGTATCTGAATCTCCATATATCTCCCAAATCTTAGTCCAAAGGATATGAGGACTATCACAATGATCAATAGAACTCAAAACATCACAATCAACTTGCATTCCAATGATCTCTAAGACAATGTATCTACTACAACTCTAAGAAAACTCATGAATACCTTCACTTGGATGGGGAACTATACCAAACAAATGTGGCAACAATGCAAGTGATTGGAGATGGTGGATGATCCCATCTTGCCATTGTTTATAGTTACCCTCGTGCAACATAGTCAAAGAAGGATAATATGAAAGCCCCATAATGTACAAAAAAATTTATCCAAAATTACAAAGACAATGACCTTCAGCAGCAAATAGAAACTTCCAAAGCTGATATACAACTGAAGTGATGCCACCGAAAATAAAAAACCTTTTCCCAAGCTTCAAGATGTCCAAGTTATTGAAAAAATGCACCAAATTGAACAAAACCAATGCAAGAGTACCTGGAGCTGAAACTGATTAAAGTGATTGGACTGATGATAAGAGCTCTAAATTACATTACTGATGTCGCTAGAATCACTAAATTTTGATCAACGGTTGCAAAGATATGAGCCTTTGAGTCCAATTCAGGGTTTTGAATTCAATTGACTGTAGATTTTTCTAACAAAGAAATTCTACAAAACAAATTGCACCATTGGAAAGTAGACCAAATCCTCTTTCTAATGATATCTCGTTTGTTGAATTTTAACACCGTGGCGCAAAGATATGGCGATTTGAAAAAATCTTCCCTATTAGGGCCTGTAGGCTAAATAGGGGCAAAAAATAAAGCACCCCGGGCAAAAAAAAATTCGGCCCTCGGTCACTGATATGACCACGAAGCGAGCTGGCAATTTTTAAAAAAAACCCACCACTAGATAAGCGGTGGCGAGGTGGCGGACGGGCGGAGCAGCCTGGTGGCGCAGTTGGAACATCGCTCAAAGTTCAGTGGTAGCCCATGGTTTTGATATAACTGGTGCAAGGGGCATTGGCATGAGCGAAGGTCAAGTGGCGGGGCTGGTGCCAGTGACGAGATCTGTCACCGGAAACTTGTGATCGCTGGGAGTTGAGCGGGGACCGGACTGATGACGCGAGCTAATGTGACAGGGGCCGACAACCTTGTCGATGGCTACAAACTCATTGGCACGGCCGACTTAAATAAAATTTTGAATATAATCTGTAGAATATTAAGGCCAATGCTGACTGAAAAAATCAAACCCTAACTATATAAGCCAAAAAGAATATTTGATGCCGACTGGTAAATAAAATAGCAGGTCACCCACAGATTTGATTTTTGCCCAAACTATAGAAAATTTTGCCCAAATGGAGAAATAAAAATAGCCTGAAGATCTAAAAAATAATTTTCCTTTTATGAGGATTGGAGGGGAAATTTTTTTTCTGCAAATTTGTACGGATAGTACAAAAAATTGGAAACCCTAGATAATACTTCAATTGGCTCCCGAATGAAATATGTCTAAATTGGACAAATGGGCAGGCCATCCTAGGGTTTTGAGGCCTTCTAAAGACAATGGCGAGCTTAGATCTGACTCAGTCTGCTCTAGAAATCAGCTTGGTCCCCGGGTGGAACCAAGTAGCTTACAAAGAAAACCCTTACGCCTGCAAAGAATCTCACTAGCCAAACTTTTCTTGATCCTGAGATGAACCTTCACTGGAATAGCTCTGATACCATGTTGGAATAATGGATGCACAGGTGTCCTTGATGAAGCTGCAATCTTCAAAGGAGGAACTTTGCCAGGAAGAAATATTCAACCACACGGAAAGTATGATAATGGCATTCAAATAGAGATTGCTATATTGATTCTAGAATGATTTACAAAGAGTACATATGCCTGATTATATAGGCAAGGGTTAAACTTAGAATGCAAAGGATGTTTCCAAGTGTTCAAATCACACTTCATGTGACAACAAGAAACCCTAACCAACTACCTAGGGAATGATAACAAGATGGAGATAAGTTCTAGAAAAGACAACTCATCTTCTAGAAGGGAATCTTATCTCAACAACTTTATTAAATGATTAAATACAACCTAGGTCTAATATGATTAATTAATACCTAAGTTAACTTATGCCAGTGTAATAAATAATTAATTACACTAACAAACATGTATGGAGATGGGCATGTGCAGGATTATCATGGAAAAAACAGGCCCTTAAGTGGCAATAAAAAGACAAAAAATCAGAGTTAGACAACTTGACATAAAAATTTGAATAAGTTATCTATATTATTTCAAAAAAATGTAAAAATAGACTATGTAGAAAATTGAATGTAGTTTCTAAACCACTAGACTTTTATTTAAAAAAAGAAAACCTATTTGGTGAAAATTTGAAATTTCAATGTAGTAGTATTTAAATTTTAGGGTAAAAATAAGAAGCAGGTGTATGTCTGACCACCCTAACCACAATAAAATGATAATATTTTTTTATATACTTTTATATATAAGTAGAGGACTCATGTCCCAATGTGATGCATATTTTTTATAGTTTTTTTCCAAGTAAATAATTAATTATGATTTTTTAATTACAACTTTTAAAAAATATAAAAGATTGTCTATCTAACCACCTTAACTTGGTCAAAAATTCATGAAATTCATTTTTTAATTTTTTAATCCTCTAGTATGCAAAGCATAGAATGTGACGCATGTTTTGGATTCAAAAAATATGATACAATTTTAAAGTTATACATGTTTTTATCAATTAGGACTTTATTCTTAATTATAATAGAAAATGAATAATAATTATTTATTAAATTCAAAGTAAAGCATAATTTATATTGGTGGAAAGCTGAGAATCTCCTCTAAAAACCCTTTTCATCTCATAAATTTTGGGTAAAAAAAACGTCATTAGCCACATGGACCATCATATGGCTTACATATCGCCACTTTTTGGCCCATCATGATCCTGCACATACCTAGATAAAAATTGTCGAAGGGACAATGTGCATGGTGTCATTGAAGAAAAGATGTATCGGTAAGATAAGCCTCAATGAGGAGATCTAAGGAAGGTCACGATGAGTATTATTCCATCGGTGGGACAATTACTTTTCCTTAGTGATTTAAGTTGATAAAAAGAATGTCTCGATGAGACAAAGAACCGTCAGAATGAAACAGAGAACTATTCACCTGATTCGTTAAGTCATGGCGATAGGTTTGCTTCGGTGGGAGTCATGGCGATATTAAAAACTAAAAAGAAAATTGTCGGGGAGATTTGAGGTGTCATGGGAACTACAATATGTCTTAGCGGGTGTTTGAACATTAGTAAAGATTCGAGCAGAAGGATCGGCCAAAGATTTAAAATGTCTTGCCAATATGCAACATGATGTGATAGCGAGAATTTTGAAGAGCCTATTTCATTCATGTCACAAACAAGACATTAATGGCACCATGAAACATAAATTATTTTGTGAATTAAAATGAATCTAGTTGAGAAAATTTTTGTGGAATTGATAGCAGAGCAAAGCAGAAGAGTGAGTAGAGGATTGGAGCATTCTTTTAGCTGAAAATTTTGGACAAAATAAAGTAAGTCCCTCATTCCTTAAAACTTGCAAATTTCAAAGAATGGAAACCTCTAATTCAAAAAAATCAAAATGTAGAAAACATGGGGGGAGTGGTCAATCAAAGGGAAAAAGGAAGAAAACTGAAAATCAGTCAGAAGGTACCAAATGAAAATTGAACCAAGATCTCATAGACCAGTTACCTAGTTTTGGACCTAAAGCTAGATGCTTTGCACAACTTAGGGATGAAATGGATAAATTAGATGATAAATGCAAATTGATAGGAGATGTTTGGACCCCAATTAGAGGCTATGAACTGTTCAACTTCCACTACTACTGGAGGAATATTTTTGAGCCAGTATGTAACCCATGGAGGCTTAATCTAGGTAAATTGTTTTTCCCTAATGTTTTTGTCGATGTCGAACTGGTAAAATTGTTGGCCAATCATTATAATCTGAAACATAAGGCCATATGTGATCCATCTGGGAACCCATTGATACATTTGTTAGAGAATGCAATAAGTAAATTCTTCCAATTAGAAGGGATGTTCAATGAGATAATTGTAGGTGAAGAGCTCGAGAGTGAGTTTAGAAGGATCGACACCATTTATAGGGGTTGAAGATTACCCCTGCACAGAATTAGGCATGGTGGGAAAAAAATCCCAATTGAAGACAATGGAGGACCACCATTCCATGTAGATATTTTAAAGCCTTATATGAAGTACACCTATTTTTTGGTAGGACAGGTATTGGGAATGGAAGTCCGGGAGTATATCACAATTGTGCCTATGGTGATTGCAGCTGATATTCAATATCATAGCTCGAGGCCTTTTGATTATACCTCATATGTGTTTAAGTAACTTGATGTTGGGTTGATGACAATAAAAAATGGATCCTTTTTCTTGCACCTCATGAATTATTCATTATTGATGTATTTGGTGTTATATTTTGGACATGAAATAGGGTTGTGGCCCTAGAATATGAGAATTTTACAATTTGATAAAGAAGGTAAGTCATTGCCTATTCAATCATGGAATTTCTTTTGGGATAGCAGGTTTGCTAATGCTATTTTTGTACATTTTGAGGACAACTTTGTGAAACCCTTGTATAAATTCTATAATCATCCATGTGACTATTCCTTGTTTGATGAGATAAAAAGGTTTCTCAGACCTAAAGATTTTAATGGACCAATCAACCACAATTGGGGGGATTGGTATTTTCTAGAGAACGCCACCATGATTAGGGTCTATGGATTTGAATATGCTCCATTTATTTTTCCTAGAATAGTTCCATACCAAATTTCCTACATAGAAATTGTTAGGAAAATGGATTTCTCCAGTGTTATGAATTTAAGTTATTTTGGAAAGAAGGATTTTATGCCCAGTACACTATGTTTTGGTGACTTTACTATGTTAGCAAAGGAAGGATATACCCTGATTCTTGATATGTTATTACAGTATAACATAAAGAGAGGGCCATTGAGAAAACATTTCTATCTAGAAGGGTATATTCACTCGGCTAAAGAAAAGATAAACTTTGGAGGATATCATCATGTGCCCTACTAGTTTGATGATATGATAAAAAACTTGGAAGCAGAAGAGGTAGATATGGTGATTGAGTGACATAATAAGGAGTTGTTGTCCTCTGGTGAAGAAGCATCAAAGGCTAATATGTCACAGGGTCCACTTGGTAAGGTATCAAAGACACGAACTCAAGATTACACCTATTCTGCTAGAGAAATAAATATCGAGGAAAGTGTAGATATAGATTCAAGACATGAAGAATACAAATATTTTATAGCAGATGATGAGTTTGTAAAAAATTCAAAATTCAAAACATTTATATACAAGCAAAAAGGAAAGGAAATAAGAGAACTAGTTGACAATGTCACACCAGGAAATGAAGAACAATTGTTGAAGAGTTTAAGAGATGATGTAGAGAAAGAGATGATAAGTATGACCCTTGAGAAAGGGAGAGAAATGTTGGAAAAGGTTGGTGTCATGATTTTCCCAGGATTAGACCTCAATTCTGCATTAGTCTTTGATAGTTTCCTGAAGGACAATAACACTACACATAAGCTTAGCTTGGAAAAGATGACAAAAGTTTACGCGGGATCAAAATACAACCCAGATGAGGAGAAATTAATGATTTGGGCCCTATATCCACCTCAAAAGAAGTCAATTGTCATTGATACTGAGAAATCATTTGGACATGTCATGAATTTAAAGGCTAGGGAGGTTGATCCAGTTACAACCGCAAAAATTGGGATTAATGTAGCGAAATTGAATAAAGCCCAAATACAGGCATTGATCAAAGAAAAGGAGATGTACGAAGAAAATAATGAAAGAATGTTGAGAGAAAATGAGAGTTTGAAAGACTTAGTGGATGTTACAATAGGGCTAACAAAGATGCTCACCCAGGGTGAAAGTTCATAGATAAAGGACCATTGGGAGGGATCGAGTGCATATTCTCAAGGGAAATATGACACACTTACAACAGTAATCAAAAGGAGGCAGGCCATTTTATACACTTGGTTAAATAAACTTTGGGGAAAAACCTCACAGTACTTTGATGCAATGAAAGAACATAAAAGGGTGGATGGTAGAATCCAAGAGAAACATGAGCAAATGAAACAATGAGGTACTCCTAACAATGCAATAGTTGAGGATGCTAATCATTTTATGTATAAGCACAAAGGATTCTTTGAAGAGTTACAAGAGGATGTGCAAGGATTGATAGAAGCCACCGAAAATGGATTGACTATGTTCCTAGATAGTGGAGGAAAATTAAAAGAAATGTTTGTGTGGAAGAGCGAAAGTGAATTAATACTGTAGGATATTTTAAAGACAACCACTATGAAAGATGCAACATTGGATGAAGCATGTGAGCAGAATGAAAGGATGTTGATGATGGAGATCATGATCCGCAATGCATTAGGAGATGAAGATACACACAAGTGTCAAGACTACACTGATCACATGTCGAGAGTTCATTTATGGCTTAATAGAGCTTAGTTAATTTTTATCCTATTAGTGTTTCATGCTTAATATATTTCTGAAAGGACACATCTTTTTAGGCAGTTGATATATATATATATATATATATCCATTTTTGTAACATAAAGGGGGGAGAATTAAATTTTTTTTGAATAGGGATAGATTGCAGCAAGCATAATATTTTCAGAATGTTTGCATTCAAGAAGACTATGTTGCATGTATAAATTTTGTGGAAGATAATGAAAGACTATTGATTTGGTGGCTTCATTTTGGTATCAATTGTTTGTTATATTTTTGCAATTATTTGATTGTCTCCAATCTATTGTTTCTTAATTATTTAAGTTGAAATATCAAGTGTATGTTCAATTTATCAATATACATTTTCTGTATCTGTGTGATTTGATTAATTGGGTTCTTTTAAGAAGAATTAAATTCCTTTTAGTCAATTACAATAATCTAGGAATGTTATTTGGATTATTAAGAAGAATCAAATAGTTAGGATTTATTTTCCACCTCAAGTAGGGTCTGTCAATCATATTCTTGCATATTTATACCAATTATAAACTCATATGTGTATGCCAAACAATTAAAGAACTTGCTAGATAGGAACCACTTATCTAAGAATTTCATTTGACTTTGTTTTACCCAACACGACACTAGTCTTCCATTTTTCATTATTTAATTTTATTCATTTCATTTGACATCCATTAACTGAACATATCAGGCTTCACCTTGATATTGCATATACAATTTATACCAAATTTAGATCATATCTCTCCACTATCAAATTTCCATTGTGGATAGTTGGTCAAGTACGAAGCATAGTTCAAAGTCTATAGCATTCATATAGGTACGCCCGCCTAGGTTTAGCAGAGCCTTAAGAGTAGAAGGTTCAACTGTAGTGGTTGGCCTTGTTAGTTGGCCAAAAGCATTGTGAGAGATTGGCAATCTCTTGTGGTTCAAACCTATGTTTTTGAGACCTAACAAATTGGTGACTCTACTGGGGACTAACTTGAGAAAAGTCTGAGGGCAGGCATCCTTTTCATATAGGGTCATTGAAGATATTCATAGTCAAGAAATTTGAAAATTGACTCCATTGGGTGAAATAATGCGGACATCAAAATGCTCCACCACAACATAAGAGTGCTCAACCACCTCCTTATCAACAACATGTACCCCCACAAGGTTAGCAGTATGTGGAAAATATCAATCCATTGTACTAGCATCAACATTACCAAAATCCTCCTCCACAATATACAACCATGATCAGGTAGTTTGATTTGGTCAGATTTCAGATATACCCTTACCCTCTAGATAACAATTGGAGAAACCTAGTCCCAAAATTCATAGGAAGTAGTGCTGTCATAGCCAAGGAGCATCTGAGAAACTTTAAAGAAGTTATTCAAGACCTGGATATGCAATATGAGGATGTACAGATGAGATTATTTATGATGTCACTAATCGAAGATGTCAGGGATTGGTTTAACAGTTTACCGACAACATTCATTGATTCCATTCATATATTTTATGAGCAGTTTCTCCAGCAATATGGGAATCAATGTGCATCAGATTTTGCTTTGTATGAGTTGGTAACTATCCAAAAGCATCAAAATGAGTCAACTTATGACTTTAATCAGAGGTTTGCCAAACTACATAATAAGAAACCTCATGGATCCAAGTTGGTTGATCCTGCTGCATTGAGCATCTACTTGAAAGATTTTTATCCCAAGACAAGATATGAGATTAGGAACAAAGATCCTAGGAATTTGGCTGAAGCTCAAAATATAGCACTCACAATTGAGAATAATAGGAAGGCTGCAGGGATGATTTATAAAATGGAAAACCCTAGGGTTCCCCCATATGCTCCCCCAAATAGACAAGAAAATACATTTAAGAATGAAAGACCAAGGTTGCATGACATGCCTTATAATACAAACTAGAAGGATGGGAAGCTGGTAAATGATAGACCAAGGAATAAAGAAACACCAGATCCATTAAAAAGGAAAGGAGCATATATGGTAGATAAGAGTCCCTGGTCCTCAGTTTGTTATGCACTACATTCCCCGGAGCATTGTGTTACAACTCAGTCAATACTAGAAGAAGACATATTGGAAAATGATGGTGGTGAAGACCATAATTTCTATTTAACTTCCCACACTCTTAATTCTTTGGAGCAAGAATATTCATCTTCAGAGGAGGAGGGATATGAGTATGATGTTGATCATCAAAAATACAATATTCATATGGCAGAGCAATAGGTTTTTTCTGACTATGAAGAAAGTGAAAATGAGAAAAATCTTCGTATTGCATCATACCAAACTAATAGATGCAGTATAAGGATACCAAGTGAAGAAGAGATTGAGAGGTTGACTATTGCAGCGATGGAGGAAGATAGAAGCAAATATTGGTTGAGGAACAAAACAATGAACGAAGATGAGGTTGTCCCGAGAGGAATGTTTGTAAGAAATAAAAAAGTATCAAAAGAGACATCTAAGAGGACATATGATAAGCAATCAGACAAAAAAGAATAGAAGTGGGCTCCTAAAGAAGCCCCCATCAATAAACAAAATCTAAGTCAAACATGCAAAGGGGAAAGGAAGAAAGCAAAGGAGAATTGATAGAACCAAAGAAGGTAATCAAAACTAAAGGTACATCCTTTGATTTCATACAAACCTTATCTCAATTAAAAATATATGTCCCAATACTTGAAATGATGAAGATTAAGGAATATAGGGAAGGTGCCAGTCAATTTATGTCTAATGGGAATCAAAATATAAACCTTGAAAATAAGGAGGTCCTTGAAACCACTAATAAGAGGAAGGAGATAAAAATTCCATAAGCCTTCTTAATGAATACACCACAGATTGACCCATTTTTTACCACCCTGCTCATACGTGGCAAGTTAGTGAGAAATTGCATAATAGATTCATGTGCTTCCATGAATATTATGCTAGTAGGGGTAATGAAACAACTTGGTATGTGGGTAGATGTGGAAGGAGGTAAATGCTACACCATGGATAGAAGGCCTATTCTAGTTGTGGGAGTAATAAAAAATGTGGAAGTAAGATTAGCAACTTACCCGCAAGCTGCCTACAATATTTATATAGCCATAATTGAAACATCTCCTCAGTTTGGAATGCTTTTGTCAAGACAATGGACTGCAATAGTAGGGGCTAATGTGCAGTTTGATTTATCATATGCCACTATACAAGTAAATGGTGAAGAGGTCAAGTTATATAGGGAGCTAAGAATGAATCAAATTGTTGAGTGTGTCCCTCAAGAGAAACTTAATTAATTCTGTGACGTAGATTTGGGGACTTTTAGAGTAGAATTATCACAGCCTAAATTAGTGAACAAAGACCCAATTGATAAACATATTTCTGAAAATCAACAAGGGGTATGGAAAATGTACTTTGATGGGGACTGTAGCCAATAAGGTGATGGAGTTGGGGTAGTTTTCATATCTCCTGAATGTACTACATTTAAATATTTATTTTTGTTGGCATTTGAATGTACAAACAATGTGGCGGAGTATGAAGCCTTGTTAACTAGTTTGAACATGGCTGTCAAGCACAAGATTAAACTGTTAATTGTTTTTGGAGACTCTGAGCTAGTTGTGTCATAGGTCAGATCAAAATATGTTTCAAAGAACAAGAGGATGAAGCAATACAAGCATTCTATATGGGATACAATCGAGCTATTTGATGCTTTCTCCATTGATTGGGTGTATAGGTTGAAAAATATAATGGCAGATTTCCTAGCCAACGTAGCACTGAGAAAAGATGAAATCAAGCTAGCAGGAGTGTCTCAAATTGAGTTTAAAACAAGACCTGTTGTGCCTAACAATATATACAGTCGGCAGGTTTTTAATGAGGACACTGACCTCCTAAAGTTTCTTCACTGTATAGACCAATATGAGACCCAAGAAATTGACTTTAATTCCTTTGTAGAAAAAATAGGTGGAGAGCAGACAGTATTTGGGAAAAAGGTCTTACACCTTAAACTAATAAAATCCCCAAAGGACTAGTAGCATTTGAGAGGGTATATGATGGAAATGATCGATCCCTCATGAAACAAACACCAATTAAGAAAGAAGATATTGAAGAGGTAAATTTAGGGACTAAACTGGCACCAAGAAAAGTATGTATTGGAAAGAAAATAAGCCTAACAATTTGAAGAATGTTGATTTCATTACTAAGAAAATATAAACATGTGTTTTCATGGTCTTATGAAGATCTCAAAGCATGTAGGGAGGACCTATTTCAGCATGAAATTCCATTGAAACCAGATGCAATTCCGTTTAGGTAGAAACAAAGACCTATTAACCCTACATTGGAACCAAAGATGCAGGAGGAATTAGCAAGGCTTAGAGATGGGGGTATCATTAAACTAGTCATACATTCAACATGGGTGTCAAACCTAGTTCCTGTGAGAAAGAAGAACAAAGATATCATATTCTGGGTGAACTTTAGAAATTTAAATGTGGCATCCCTCAAGGATAATTACCCTCTACCTAATATGGAGGCTATACTGCATAAAGTGACAAGGTGTGAGTTGTTATCAATGATGGATGGTTTCTCTAATTAGAATTAGTTTAAAGTCAGATAATCTGAGTAGTACAAGACAAATATTACAACTCCATGGGGAAAATATGTCTATGTGAGAATGCCCTTTGGTCTCACAAATGCAGGAGCAACCTTTCAAAGAGCTATGGATTTAGAATTTTCAGACTTGATTAATGCTATAATGGTAGTATATCAAGATGACCTTACTATTTACTCAAAATGGGTTGAAGATCATGTAGAACATCTAGAAAAAATATTCATTAAAGCTTTAGAATATGGCATTGGTTTGAACCCTAAAAAATGTCACTTTGCTGTCACAGAGGGAAAACTCTTAGGAAATACTGTGTCAAAGGAAGGATTTAGAATAGATCTTGAGAGAGTTTAGGCCATAGATAAGGTTCCTATTCCTAAAACTATCAAATCCATCCAATCATTCTTTGGACAGATTAACTTTGTCAGGAGGTTTGTGTCTAACTTTTCTGAAATTATTAAGCCCATATCAAAAATGCTAAGGAAGGGACAAAAAATTGAATGGACTCCAGAAGCACTAGAAGCTTTTGTATTCATCAAAAGGGCCATCAAAGAAGCCCCTATCCTCAAATCTGCTGACTTTACAAAACCTTTTCAAATATTTTCATTTTCTTCCTTACACACTATAGTTGTTGTTATGTTACAAAAAAATCAAGATGGTCATGAGCAACCCATGTCCTTCTTTAGTAAATCATTGCAGGGATCAAAATTGAAATATGATATAATGGAAAAACAAGCCTTTGCACTAGTAAAAGACACAAAATATTTTAGATTGTATCTTGTTGGAGCCAAAGTAATTTCTTATGTTCCTCACACAGTTGTTAAAGATATCCTAACATAGTCAGAGTTAATAGGGAAGAGATGCAGGTACATTAATAAAATCCAGGAATTTGATATGGAAATAGAAATTACCAAATTGTTAAGAGGCCAAGGTTTGGCCAAGTTAATGGTAGAAGAAAATATTGAAGAAAATCAAATTTGCAATGTGGAAGATGAAGGAAATGCAATTGCAAGTATTAAGCATACACCCTGGTATACAAACATCATGTATTACCTCAGAAACATGAAGTGCCCTGAGAATTTTAATGATGACTAGAGAAGAACTTTGAAACTACAAGCATCTAAATATGTATTCGTAGAAGGTGATTTATTTTGGAAGAATAGGTATGGAATGTTTTTGTTATGTTTAGATGAGTCACAAGCTAAAAATGTTTTGAAAGAAATGCTTGAAGGGGTCTATGGAGGCCATTATTCTACAAAGACAACTGCACATAAAATTCTTAGGGCAGATTATTACTAGCCAAAAGTCTTTAATGATTCTTTTTCATATGTAAGAAAGTGTGAGGCATGTCAAAAAATTTCAGGCAAAATGAAATATTAGGGATCCTTACCATCTAGACCTATGTAGGTTGAAGCCCCTTTTCATCAAATGGGGATTGATTTTATTGGGGAGATACAAGAGAAATCAAGTGGAGGAAATAGATGGATACTGGTAGCCACTGATTACTTCACCAAATGGGTAGAAGCAATCCCAACCAAGCAAGCAACAAGTAAAGTTGTGATCAATTTTTTGATGGATAACATTATTACCAGGTTTGGTACATTATTAATATTAATCACAGACAATGGAATGTGTTTCGGATTGGATGAGTTTAAGACTTTTTGCAGTACACATGGTATTATTATTTATTATTCTGCTCCTTACCACCTGCAAGCTAATGGGTAGGCAAAGTCTAGCAACAAAAGCCTTCTAAAAATCATAAGGAGAATGTTAGGTGAAAGTAAAAAGGTATGGGACTCAAAATTAAAAATGGATGTATGGGATGATAGGATTACTATAAAAAAGGTAATTGGAAAATCCCCATTTGAACTAGTATATGGAACACAAGCTAGAATGCCTTTACAAAATTTGTTGCCAGTTTACAAATTTATCCTTCAAGAAGACATAGAGGCTCCAAAACCAATGGAGGAGAGAATGGAACAATTGGAAGAGCTTGATGAGATGAGAAGACTAGATTAGAACCAAAATATGAAGTTACAAAAACAAATTAAGTATTTATTTGATAAAAAGGCAAAAGATAGAAAATTTGACGAAGATGATCTGGTATTGATGTGGAATGTTGGGTGCTAGGAGAAAGGAAAACATGGGAAATTTGAAACCTTGTGGTTGTGACCTTTTGTTGTTGTTGATAAAAGAGGAGAGGATTCATATTATTTACAAAACATGAGTGGTGAAGAACAGGAGTTTCCTATACACAGGCAATTTTTAAAGAACTTTTTCTCTTAAAGGATACAAAGGATTAAGGGTTGCCAGTGCATGGACAAGTCTTAACAAACCTTTCAGAAATTTTTCCATGCATAGTAGTATAGTAGATAAAAGGTACACGAATTTCTAGTACATGGACAATCTTGGGATTCCTTTATTTACATTTTTCTCCATGTACAACAGTGTAGGATCATGTTCATCTCCATTTGTTTTTATTTCTTCCTTTTCAAAAATCCATAAATAATTGGTCTGCTCACCCAAAGATTTGGATCCTTGCAATGATCTCACAATCATTCATCCCCAAATGGAGCCACTATTGGAACTATTAAATTTAGAAAAAATCTCATTGGCCATTCATGCTCATTAGTCTCCCAAAGAGTGCATACTACTAGTATAAATTTTTCTTCACATAACATACTCACTGACGTCCGGGTAAATTTTTATCATATGATCCCATAAAATTTATCTAACCCTGAATTTTTTATATATGAAACATATCGGCATAAGATAATGCAGGTCTCACCGATACTAATCTCTTTCAGTATATCGACAAGAAATCAGTAATGTCATACCAATGAGGATAGATGTTGGGAGAACATGGGTTCACAATTTCTATCGACAAGACAAAGGTTATCAACATAATGGTGTGAGGTCATATCAAGCGTGTATACATTTCACTACCTGGATTACAAAAGAAGGTATTGGCTAGACTATAGTCATTGGGGTGAGGTTTCAAAAGGCAGCCCAAAACATTCACCAGTCTTGTCGATAAAGCAAAAGGGATTGGGTAGATTTGACAATGTTGTTGGGAAGAGTTTGGGGAGTCTTGCCGACCCGCTATGTTATACCGACAAGATCGGGTGTGACAACATGTATGGAGATAAAAATTATCGGAGGGACAATGTGCATGATCTCGCTGAAGAAAAGATGTATCGGTAAGATAAGCCTTAGCGGGGAGATCTAAGGAAGGTCACGACGAGTATTATTCCATCGGCAGGACAATTACTTTTCCTCGGTGATTTAAATTGACAAAAATAATATCTCAGTGAGACAAACAACCTGCAGAATGAAACATAGAACTATTGTCCCGATTCATTAAATCATGGCGATATAAAAAACAAAAAAGAAAACTGTCGGGGAGATTTGAGGTGTTAGGGGAACTACAAGATGTCTTAGCAAGTGTGTGAACGTTGGTGAAGATTCGAACAGAAGGATCGGCCGAAGATTTAAAATTTCTTGCCGATATTCTACGTGATGTGACAACGAGAATTTTAAAGAGCCTGCTTCATTCATGTCACAAGCAAGAAATTAATGATGCCATGAAACATAAATGATTTTGTGAATTAAAATTAATCTTGTTGAGAGCATTTTTTTGGAATTGACAGCAGAGGAAAGCCGAAGAGCGAGCAGAGGATTGGGGCATTCTTTCAGCTCAAAATTTTGAGTGAAATATAGTAAGTCCCTCATTCCTTAAACCTTGTGAATTTCAAAGAAAGGAAACCTCTAGTTCAGAAAAATGAAAAGGTAGAAAACATGGGAGGAGTGGTCAATCAAAGGGAAAAAGGTAGAAAACTAAAAATTAGTCGGAAGGTATCGACTGAAAATTGAACCAGGATCTCATAGACCAGCTATCTGGTTTTGGACCTAAAGCTAGATGCTCTGCACATCATAGGGCTGAAATGGATAAATGTGACGATAAATGCAAATTCATAGGAGATGTTTGGAACCCAATTAGAGGCTATGAACTATTCAACTTCCATTACTACTGGAGGAATCATTTTGAGCCAATATGTATCTCATGGAGGCTTTATCTAAGTAAATTGGTTTTCCCTAATGCTTTTTTTTATGTCGAACTGGTGAAATTGTTGGCCAGTCATTATAATATGAAACATAAGGCCATATGTGATCCATATGGGAACCCATTGATAAATTTTTCAAAGAATGCAATAAGTGAGGTCTTTAAATTAGAAGGGATGTGCAATGAGAGAATTGTAGGTGAAGATCTCGATAGTGAGTTCAAGAGGATGGACACCATTTATAGGGGTTGGAGATTACCCCTACACAAAATTAGGCATGATGGAAAATCGATCCCAATGGAAGACAATGAAGGGCCACCATTCCATATAGACCTTTTTTAGCCTTATATGAAGTACACCTATTTTTCGGTAGGACAGGTATTGGGAATGGAAGTCCCAGAGTATATGGCAATTGTGCCTATGGTGATTGCAGCTGATATTCAATATCATAACTCTAGGCCTTTTGATTATGCATCATATGTGTTTAAGGAACTTGATGTTGGGTTGATGACAATAAAAAATGGATCTTTTTTCTTGCACCTCATGAATTATTCATTATTGATGTATTTGGTGTTATACTTTGGACATGAAATAGGGTTGTGGCCCTAGAATATGAGAATTTTACAATTTGATAAAGAAGGTAAGTCATTGCCTATTCAATCATGGAATTTCATTTGGGATAGCAGGTTTTCTAATGCTATTTTTGTACATTTTGAAGAAAAAATTGTGAAACCCTTGTATAAATTCTATAATCATCCATGTGACTATTCCTTGTCTGATGAGATAAAAGGGTTTCTCAAAACTAAAAATTTTAATGGACCAATCAGCAACAATTGGGGGGATTGGTATCGTCTAGAGAATGTCACCATGCTTAGGGTCTATGGATTTGAAGATGTTCCATTTATTTTTCCTAGAATATTTCCAGACCAGATTGCCTACTTAGAAATTGTTAGGAAAATGGATTTCTCCAGTGTTATGAATTTAAGTTCTTTTGGAAAGCAAGCTTTTATGCCCAGTACACTATGTTTTGGTGAATTTACTTTGTTAGCAAAGGAAGGATATAACCTGTTTCTTTATAGGTTATTATAGTATAACATGAAGAGAGGGCCATTGAGAAAAAAATTTGATCCAGAAGGGTATATTCACTTGGCTAAACAAAAGATGAAATTTGGAGGATATAATCATGTGCCCTACTAGTTTGATGATATGATATAAAACTTGGAAGTAGAAGAGGTAGAGATGGTGATTGAGAGACATAATAAGGAGTTTTTAGATATAGAGATGTTGTCCTCTAGTGAAGAAGCATCAAAGGCTAATATGTCACAGGGCCCACCTAGTAAGGTATCAAAGACACGAACTCAGGATTACACCTATTCTGCTAGAGAAATAAATATCAAGGAAAGTGTAGATATAGATTCAAGACATGGAGAATATAGATCTTTTATAGTAGATGATGAGTTTGTAAAAATTTCAGAATTCAAAAAGGGTGCTGGCAAGAAGTTGAGTCCACTTTTTGGCCAAAAAGTGGAAGTGTTTTCCCTGATTTTCAGAGTTTGACACATTTGACCTTAAAATTTCAAGCACTTAGAGATGAAATCTTCAAACAAGTCACTAATTATAAAATGTACTCAAAGTCTAGTTTCCAAATATGTAATTTATTTCAATACCTACATTGTACAAAATGAGTTTCAATAGGCTTTTGTAAAAACCACTATTTAAAAGTCATTTTTTTTTACCATACCATGCACGTGTATGACATCCATATTTTGACTTAAATTATCATATTTTTCTAAATCTTTTTGGGAAAAGACTTGTGACTCACTGAAGCATGCCTTGGATATTTTTTTGTAATTTTTTATTGAATATTTTATTTTTTGTAAGTTTTTTATTAGACATATTTGTCGTCTAGAAAAATTGTCATGTACGACATGCATAAGATGACCTAAAGTTATCATTTTTTGCATTTTTTTTTTTAAAATTGAAAAGAATTGTTTGAATTTTTCCATTGTGCAATTCGTTTGTCAAAATATTATGTTGATCAAAAGTTATTAAAATAGTAAAAAACACTAATATTTAAAGTTTATGGACCAATTTCATCAGAAACTAATTAAAAAATAGAAAAAATAATCCAATTGTAAAAGAAATTACATATGTGGAATCTACATTGTCTCATCTAAAATGGGTTTTAATTTCGTTGAATTTGTTTGCAAAAAAAGGTGTCAGTCATATGCCCAAACATAGTATTTTTTTGTGACATTGCTAGGACCTTCAACTTGTAGGTCAAACTAGGTGCAAAGCTTAGGTTCAAGTCCCCAAGCCTTTTCCCAAACCGAAAAACAAAGCAAAAACCCAACCAAAAATTAAAATTTTAAAAAACGGGATCCCGTTTCATAATTTTTTTTTATGATTTTAAGAAATGGGATCCTGTTTCAAAACAAGATCCCATATTTTAAAAAGTGGGATCCCATTTCTTAAAATCATAAAAAAATTATTTTTTAAGAATTTAAGAAACGAGATCCCATTTCTTAAAATCATTAAAAAAATATTTTTTATGAATTTAAAAAATGGGATCACGTTTCAAAATGGGATCCTGCTTTTTAAAATATGGGATCCCATTTTGAAACAGGATCCCGTTTCCTAAATTCATAAAAAAAAATTAAAATTTATTGAAACAGGATCAACGGGATCCCGTTTTTTGCAGGCGGATTTTGTGTTTTTCCTAAGGAAAAAAATTCCACATTTCGTGGACTCATCTTTTTGCTTCTACCCAAAAATTTCTATACAAGAAAAAAGGAAAGGAAATAAGAGAACTGGTTGACAATGTCACACCAGGAAATGAAGAACAATTGTTGAAGAGTTTGAGAGATGATGTAGAGAAAGAGATGACTAGTATGACCCCTGAGAAAGGGAGAGAAATGTTGGAAAAGGTTGGTGTCATGATTTTCCCAGGATTGTACCTCAATTCTACATTAGTCTTCGAGAGTTTCCTGAAGGAAAATAACACTACACACAAGCTTAGCTTGGAAAAGGTGATAGAAGTTTATGCGGGATCAAAATACAACCCAGATGAGGAGACATTAATGATTTGGGCCCTGTATCCACCTCACAAGAAGTCAGTTGTCATTGATAATGAGAAATAATTTGGACATGTCATGACTTTAAAGGCTGGGGAGGCTGATCCAGTTGCAACTGCAAAAATTGGGATTAATTTAGTGAAATTGAATAAAGCCCAAATACAAGCATTGATCAAAGAAAAGGAGATGTAAAAAGAAAATAAGGAAAGAATGCTGAGAGAAAATAAGCGTTTGAAAAACTTAGTGGATGTTACAATAGGGACAATAAAGCTGCTCACCCAAGGTGAAATTTTGCAGATAAAGGACCATTGTGAGGGATCGAGTCCATATTCTCAAGGGAAATATGACACATTTACAATAGTAATCAAAAGGAGGCAGGCAGGGCATTTTAACCACTTGGTTAAATAAAATTTGGGGAAAAAATTCATTGTACTTTGATGCAATGAAAGAACATAAATGGTGGATGGTAGAATCCAAGAAAAACTTGAGGAAATAAAATAGCGGGGTACTCCTGACAATGCAACAATTGAGGATGCTAATCATTTTATGGATAAGCACAGATGATTCTTTGAAGAGTTACAAGAGGATGCACAAGGATTGATAGAAGCCACCGAAAATGAATTGACTATGTTCCTGGATGGTGGAGGAAAATTAAAAGAAATGGTTGTGTGGAAGAGCGAAATTTAATCAATACTGCAAGAGATTTTAAAGACAACCACTGTGAAAGATGCAACATTGGATGAAGCATGTGAGAAGAATGAAAGGATGGTGATGATGGAGATTATGATCCACAATGTATTAGGAGATTTAAATACACATGAGCACCAAGACTACACTGATCACATGTCGAGAGTTCATTTATGGCTTAACAAAGCTTAGTTAATTTTAATCTTGTTAATGTTTCATGCTTAAGACATTTTTAAAAGGATGCATCTTTTCAAGCGGTTGATATATATAAATATCCATTTTTGTAACATGAAGGGGGGATAATTAGAAATTTTTAGAAGAGGGATAGATTGCGACAAGCATAAAATTTTCAGAATTTTTGCATTCAAGAAGACTATATTGCATGTATAAATTTTGAGGAAGATAATGAAAGACTGTTGATTTGGTAGCTTCATTCTAGTATCAATTGTTTGTTGGATTTCTGTAATTATTTGATTGTCTCCAATCTAATATTTCTTGATTATTTAAGTTGAAATATCAAGTGTATTTTCAATTTATTAGTATACATTTGTTGTATCTGTGTGATTTGATTAATTGGGTTCTTTAAAGAAGAGTTAAATTACTTTCAGTTGATTATAGTAATTTGGGAATGTTATTTGGATTATTAAGAGGAATCAAAAAGTTAGGATTGATTTTCCACCTCAAGTAGGGTTTTTTCAATCATATTCTTGCATGTTTATACTAGTTATAAACTCATATGTGTATTCCAAACAATTATAGAACTTGCTAGATAGGAACCACTCATCGAAGACTTTCATTTGACTCCGTTTTACCCAACAAGGCATTGGTCTTCCATTTTTCATTACTTAATTTTATTCATTTCATTTAACATCCATTAACTAAACATATCAAGCTTCACCTTGATATCGCATATACAATTTATATCAAATTTAGATCATATCTCTACACTTTCAAATTTCCATTGTGGATAGTTTGGTCAAGTAGGAAGCATAGTTCAAATTATGGAGCATTCATATACATACACCCGCCTAGGTTTAGCAGAGCCTTAAGATTAGAAGGTTAAAATTTACTGGTTGGCCTTGTTAGTTGGCCAAAAGCGTTGTGAGAGATTGGCAATCTCTCATGGTTCAAACCTGTGTTTTTGAGACCTAATAGGTTGTTCATCCACATGCTCACTCTGAGGCAATGAAACTTCAGGTTTTCCACTAGGTGAGGATCCAAAAGAGGTGAGACACATACACACATGGCTGCTATGTGCTCACACTAATGTGAAAGTGGCTATGGGAAATTCATGCCTCGGTCGGGCTTCCATATAAACCATACCAAAGTTTTACCTCATAATAACTTTGATAAGGCTCCACACAAAAATGATTTCCAAGATTCATGAGGCAAGAAAATATTCGTATGCTTGGATCTCATGAAAAAAAAAGAACTTCAAGCTTCATGAGGCAATAAAATCTTTGTATGCTTGGAACTCATGAAAAAACAAGATGGCTCTTTAGGCATGCAAAGTGTATTATGCAAGGTCGCCATATAACTGAAATTTTGTAAATACAAAATAGGGAATGTTCAAAGGAGTCTTGCTTAGTTCATGGAAGGTATTTAACTTAGGAGACATTGTGCCTAATTTGTGCAAGAGAGGACCAATCAAATATAATATGTGTCGTATTAAGCCACTAAGAGGAATATAATATGCTAAGAGAGATCACACTCTTGAAGGACATCACACCCAATGTCACCAGAAAACAAAAAATATATCACATGAAGTAAGAGGACTACACCATGAACACGAAAAAGAGAAATGAAAAATAATAATTCCAATGTATGCCCCTAATTTAAAGAAATTTCTAAAAACTATATTGTTAGTGAACCAACAAAAATATAACACTGACTAGGGAAAGAGGATTCCCTTTACTAGATCCCTAGGGTTTTTTACCAAGGAGCACTTGGGTGTAGGAATGACTCTCTTTCTGCTTGGTGGTTTTATGGTTTTTGGTGGTTTCATTCAAAAGGAGAATGGTTGATTAGGTTGTGATGTGTGTATGTTGAGTGTGGTTGAATGAAACTAATGCTAACTGATAAATGTAAATGAAAGAAAATATGAACTAAATGCAAAGTATACTATATGCCCTAAATGTATGTAAAACAAAAAGTAAACTGGAGAGTTGAGAACTTGTCCACCTGGAAATGGAATTTTATAGATGAGAAGCCTTGGAATGCTCTAGAAATTATCTAAAATCGGTAGAGGGACACATACACCAAGTTGGGCGACCTAGTCCTCTTGTCAGGAAATTTTGTCAGATTGGGTTTTACGGAAAAGGGTACCCAGAAATACAAAAACCCTTTTCCAGGCTTAGCACAAGGACAAGGTCGCCAATAGTGGCAAACTAGTCCTCCTAGTGCTTTTGGAAGATTCTGGGTCTGATTCTGTGGGTCCCGGTTGATACTTCCCTTTTCTACAACAACGTATGTCTGAAACTCCCGAAAACAGCCTATAACTTATCCTTTTGCTCCTTCTAGGGTTTGATGCCTTGATGTGACTTGGAAGGAATGTTTGTACTTTCTCCAACACTTTATACCTTACCAAATCTGAGTACAACTTGAAAAGCACATGCAAAGACCAAGAGAATGTTGGGGTTAGGGAATAGGGGTTTGCTTAAGTCAAACCCCTTTGATGGTAACTAAACCCAAATGAGAAACAAATAAAAAGAAAGATTCTTGAATGATAAACAATGTAAATACTCACCAAATCCTTTGTTGTTAATGTCTGCAACATGCAAGAACAACTCTAATGGAAGTTTCTTGTGAAACCCTTATGCTTGATTGCTTGCTTAGGAAGTCTTGAGTGTAAGAGTACCTATGAAGAGATTTAAAAATGATCTTGGGAGAGGAGGGAGAAATTAAGGTAAAAATCCTTACTTATACATGCTAAACCTTAATTTTCTCGAAATGCAACATGATAGGCCGACACTAGGGTTTTGGATGCAAAATTCCTGTTAGGTTTTGTTTTAATTTTGAAATGTATGCCAAAAGGTACTAGGTCACCCAAGGTGGCAACCTAGTCTACTTGGGTAATTTCAAGTGGTGGTCGGGAATAAAATGATGTTAAATGAAGTTTATCAGGTTTGCCTCTCGAAAGACACTTAAGTCAAGACTAAAAGTACATAAAGGGGACAAATTAGCATAAGAGAAGGATTAATTATTGGATGAAAAGCCTAGGAATGCCTTACAAAATTTTACAACACCTTGACACAAGGCTTAGGAAGGGGTAGAAGGGTGCTGTTTAGGTGATTTGTATTGAAAGGGTCTTAGAAAAGTGGGAAGGTGTGTTACAACAATTCACAAAACCTTAGTAAAACACTGCTAAATTATTGTTGATTTGTAGGCTTTCAAGACTAAATCGAGGGAAAAGGCCGAAATGAGTGAAAAAGTGTCAAAGACTACACTTTTTTGCAACACAATTAGCAATTACTTTAAAGTAAAAAAAGATACATTCTATTAATAAAGAAGACATTAGAGCTAACTTGGAAAGCCCTATGCCACGTCATATGTTTCCAAATAAAGCTACCTCATGCAAAAGGAAAACAAAAAATGGAGTTGCCCCCAAAATGAAATCACCAAACACATAAGGGATATATGGATTTGAGTTCAGTATGCTCTTGCTACAATTTTTTTAAGAGGGCTTGGAACTATCATCATTCCCCGAATACTCATAGAACTGGAAGAATTACACAAAGAGAGTGAAAATAAAGAAAAATATTTTTGGGTCAACATAGAAGAGACATGAATGTCTCGACACCTTGCGTCATCCCCAAAAGTAAAACACAAGACAAAAGGAAAAGTGAAAGGATTTACGACATAGAGAATGGATGTATAAATAGAGGAATGTCAGAAAGAGAGAGGGATACATAAAAAAAAATAACATGGGGAGATCACATTACACTCATGCAATCACTCAAAAATAAAAGAAATAATGTGAAAGATAAATAAGGAACATGCAAGTCAACCTATTAGCAGGTCTTCCACATCCCAATCATGTTCATCATATACCGAAGGCAAAATACTAGCCAAAGGGACAATGGAAAGTGTTGAACTAGGGCCATCACCAGGTTCAACACTCTTCTTAGGAGAATTGTAATTTAATCTCATAGAAGAGAAAACCAATGTATTTAATTCATTATGCACTTCCTCATCAATTTTAGTAATCTCATCATCATCATCCAAGTTAATCATAATAGAAGGTCGGATGATAATATCCAATGGGTTTAATTCATGTTGTGGTTGCATGATAGGATATTTTTATTTCAAGGAGGGGGTAGAACCATTATGCATTGCTTCAATTGAGTTAGGAGATTTATTTTCTTTGTTTATTTCTTTGTTTAACCTACGAGCAAGGGCACGACGTCTATGTCTATGCTCTCTAGCACCTCTATTTTTTTAAGTTCAATTTTCAAGCTTTGTTTGTGTAGGAACGGATTGATCAACCATAGGTTTCTTTTCTTCCTTGAGGGGAAGAAGGGAACGAACCACAAGAGGTTGATTGATCACTTTCTCTTTGACTTTGTACACTTGTTTTATTCTTGGCAATGTAATAAGATTGTTTTTTTTAATCTCTTGGTCTTTTGTAGGAAGAAGGTTCTATCTTGGGTTGGTCTTGGTGAAAATGGTGAAAAATTGATGCTTTATGGCCTGTGTCATATAACACCACTCTTCTCCACTTATCATTCAATAATTCCCTAGGATCCCAAGTTGTATTTACTATCAACACAAAGGTGAGTCAATTCACAAAAAGGCCTAGGAGGGGTTCTTTAGGCTTTGAAAGGTTCACCACCAGAAAAAGGCTTGGGAAATATTGCGAATGGTCTTCCTATAACTACACAAACATAAACAAAAAAACACAATATTAGATCCAAATGCAAGATAGAAGCAACATTCCCCATGAAATTAGATTGAAACATAAAAATAGGAAAGAAATGAAGAACACCACAAATGAAAACAAGTAAATTCTATTATAATGAGAAAGCCTTCAATCCCATGGGGGAATTGGTGCCATCTGTGTGTAGGAAATGGCCCTTTCCCAACTCCTTTGTGTGATTTGATTCAGATCCTTGATTCCTTAATGCAATTTTGACAAAACCTTGATAAGATTGCTAAAAACTATGAAACTATGATGAAAAGTGGATGAAATTGTAAGTGAATTTGAGTATAGTAAGCTTGCATGGATTGTGGATGATCAATTGAATAGGATAAGCCCTATATTTATAGATTTCAAGAATGGAGGAATACGAAAAATGTATGAATGTGGGATAATAGACCAACCAATGAGAGGAGGTCACTTGTCAAAATGTGATTGGAGGAGGAATGAGCACATTTTGATGAATGTGCACATAAATGGAGTTAGATGAAATTTGAAATTAGTGAAATGACATGTTTAGAGGGAAGAGAAATGGATTTAATGTCACTTGTGTCAAGGCTAAGGACATGTAAGAGGCATTGAATTCCTTGTTGGAAGTACCCATCTCCTTTTAGAGGGATTTTTCAAATTTGTGGAATATTCCCTTTTGATGCCAAGAAAGGGAAAATAGATGAATTTATAGATCAATTAAATTGATTTATAGGTGAAAGCTGAAAAATATAGAGGATTGAGGTGATTAAAATTATATTTAATCATGATTTGATCAAATTAAGTAGAAATTAGGTGATTTGACAATTTTGTCTTAAATTTTAGGATTTATTTAAATCAAAGCTGAGAGGAAAATGATTTTAAGATTTAATTAAATAAAGATTGATTTATTTAATTAAAGAGAGTGATGTTAAATTTAAATCAAATAAAGGTTAATTTAGGGTATGTGTAGGATCATCATGGAAAAAATAGGCCCTTAAGTGGCGATTAAAATTCAAAAAATCAGGGTTAGGTAACTTGACTTAAAAATTTGAAGAAGTTATCTATATTATTTCAAAAATATGTAAGAATATAATCTATTTTTTTTAATGTAGTTTCTAAACTACTAGGTGTATTTCTTATTTTTAAATTTATTTGGTGAAAATTTGAAATTTAAATGTAGTAGTACTTAAATTTCAGAGAAAAAATAAGAAGTAGGTGTTTGTCTGACCACCCTAACCACAATAAAATGATAATATTTTAGATATAAGTAGAGGACTCATGTCCTAATGTAATTCATATATTTTTATTATTTTTTTCCAAGTAAATAGTTAATTATGAATTTTTTATCACAAATTTTAAAGAATATAAAAACGTGTATGTCTAACCACCTTAACTTGGTCAAAACTTCATGATTTTTTTAATTTTTTTTTTAATCCTATAGCATGCAAAGCATAGAATGTGACGCATGTTTTGGATTCAAAAATTGTGATACCATTTGAAAGCTATAAATTTTTTACAATCAGCATATCAATCGGGACTTTAGTTGTAATTCAAATAGAAAATCAATAAAACCCATTTTGTTTCATCAATTTTGGGGAAGAAAAAGTCATCAGCCACATGAGCCATCATATCACTTATATATTGACACTTTTTGGCCCATCATTTTCCTACACATACCCTTTATCTGATTTAAGGAGATGACATTAGGGATTTAATTAAATAAAATAAATTGTTCAATCAAAGGAGAGACTATAGGATTAATTAAACAAACCGATTTATTTAATTAATAGAGAAGAATGACTTAATAAGATAAAATTGATTTACTTAATTAAGAGAGGAAATCTAGTGATTTTAATCAAATAAAGATTATTCAATTAAATTAATTAGTGAAGGGGATGATTTATGAGGAAATGATGTTAGTAAGGTTAGGATCAGGTGTGTAGGATCAACTTGTATATTTTTCATGTCTACATTTTTTCCCTCTTTGAAGGAATGCACTTGTTGTGTTGGTTGAAAGAATAAATTGCTCAGATCGAAATTCAAAAAGACATTGATTTTTCGGATGCCCCACTGCGGCCCTAGTGAGAAGGATTATGCTAATATATAGTCCCCTCAAGAGATTGGATGAAAATTTGGATTTTTGGGTGATCTTGTGAAAAATTAGGACAAGTTGCCTGATGGGTCTAGAAAGGTCTAGGATGCCAAAAAAAATGCACCAAAACACCAAAAAATGATGCAAAATAGCCCTTGGTTGGGAAAAAACAAGATCGGGGGTCCAAAACCCTAGCTAGATGGTAAAATTATGTCAAAAAATCCTAATTTTTAAGCTTAAATAGACACCAAGGGGTCACTTTCAAATCATTTTCACACTTATCCCTTTAGAGAATTTTGCATTTTGAGTTATGAGCTTTGATCAAGATAACACAAATATTGCTTCCTCAAGACGTGTCAGAGCGAGTGTGCACCAACGACTAGCTGACACAGGACCCGTGGTATGTACCCCTTCCTCAACTTGTGATTTCAATTTTTTTCGTCCAATAAATAGGGTCAAAGTAAAAAATGAGTCAAGCAGCGCTATATAGCACCATGGAAAATGAAAAATAAGTGTTGCACAGCCTCAAAGTGTACCACATATGCTTAGGGCACCATCGTGAGCCAGTTGATAAATTAGGTTGTAGGGAAAAATTCGGCCGCATGTGAGAAGTGTGTCGTGGCAAGCTATTTTGGAGTTTAGGACTTAGGGGCTCGGTCAAATTGCACCGTGGTGGAATAGTTTGGAGTTCAAAAATTGTGCCACAATTGTAAATAGTGTCACATTTTCAGTTTGAATTGTGGGAATTTAGGATTAGAGCCTGATTTTTTTTAAACCTAAAATTGTGGCTTTTCCTGCGTAGGAGGACTTTAGGATATTACACTCTCAGGAGCATAGATTCCTGGTGCTTAGCAGATTAGATGGGTTACACGAGTTGCTCCAGGAGAACCTTGAGGCCATAGGACTTTTGTATGTCACTTGTGCCCATCCTGTTCAAACACACCTAGGGATGGTGACCACCCTAGCAGAGAGGTGGCACAATGAGACATCCTCATTTAACTTGCCCATTGGTGAGGCTATAGTCACACTAGAGAATTTATAGCGCATCTTGTAGTTGCCCATCCATAGAGAGAGGGTCATCTATGATGTGGATGTTGGGAGGAAAGAATTCTACGAGATCATGGAGCTTGAGGCGATTTTCTTCTCTGAGGGCTAGATTGATTTAGAGAGATATCGGGGCAAAGTGCCCATATTTAGACTTATTGTTGTAGCTATCATATCAGGGCTTATGCCACCAGATTAATGAGGTTGATACTTTAGTCTAGGGTGGGGATTAGCATGGGAGCATATTCTCTTCCATAGGGAGCACCTTGCATGGGGGCCAGTGATGCTGGTTGTCCTCTACAGAGATTTGCATGAGTTTGCATATTTAGACAACAGGGCTATTGGGATCGGTGTTACTTTGTTACACGTCTAGGCATGGGAGCACATTTTAGTGCTTTGCCCACAGTTCATAGTGGTTTCTCTAGAGCTAGATGATCCGATCATTTGGTGGTATGTTGGTGCACAAATTACCTTCACTCACATAGGGGTAGGTGGCATCTCCCATTGGCAGAGGGTCATTGATGAGATGATAGTTTTTACTTGGAGGCCCTAGCTCGACATGGGTCCTTGGTTTGATGATGTAAAACTATTTTTTACTCAGTAGGATAGATTGATGCAGGATTGAGAGCACACCATCATTGAGAGATATCTTTCGGATCGAGTAGCCAAACAGTTTGGCAATATACATGATAGACCTGATGACCAGTACATGGCCATCTTCACCCATACTATGAGGGAGACTACATGTGGCAGACCCATCCTAGCAGAGGAGGTAGTCACATCCTTCAAGTAGTTGGTGGCCATGTCATGGCTGCATGATCAAGTATATGGTGATGTAGGGGTTACATAAGGTTACTGAGATTGGTTTAGACCACCTTTGAGACTTACAGATCTAGGTGCAGTGCCCACACGATAGAGGCTCAGGGGCTAATTAGTAGGCCGACGTCAGGGGTAGGGAGGTAGGGGTTATTAGGATAGAGGTGGGGATGGGGACAAGGGATGAGGTGGTCCACCTTGACACTAGCCAAAAAAGACACCACCCTGGGTACAAAAAACACCACCTTGAGTGCAGACACCACCCAAGGAGCAGCCACAAAAATCACCACCTAGGGATGGGGAGAGAGAGGTCCCCCAACAACAACCTCCATCTCCACCATGAGGACAACTAAATCACTGCGATGCCTTGATTCAACAGTTACAGGCATAGGTGCAAGTTTTAACAACTGAGAGAGATTAGGCTAGGCAACAATTCCTAACACTTACCACAGAGAGAGATTAGGCTTGTTCTGAGCGAGATCAAGAGATAGGTTGGAGGCAGTAGGTTGAGAGCACAACCTCTACATCTCAAGGCTAGATAATATCCATACGAGCATATCGAGAGACCATGAGAGAGGTTGAGTATTATAGGCTTCACTATAGATAGGTGGTGTCAGCAAAAGCTCATGTACTTGAGTATTCGCAATAGATAGGGATCAGGCCACCCGAGGATCATGGTGAGATGCATGCAGGAGAGGGCAGTAGTCAATAGGGCTAGTTCCTTGTTTTTATCAAAGACAGTTATTCAATTTTTATTCATGGGCTCCAATTTTTATTGTCCTGATTGTATCATACATACTTGATTTATACAAACTTGATCCTGATCTTGTAACATGACAATTATATATATATATGAGATTATTTGATTCGTTCATGAGATTTCCTATTTTTCTTGTCTATGATGGATGGATGCATTTAATTTCCTATGTCTTCATGATATCTTGTGGTTCTATTATATGAGATGCATCTATTTTTATGATGTATGCAATGATTATTGATGCATTTCATTTTGTATACTTTCTATGCATTTTATGGTGACGATGTATGGATACAATATGATATGAAAATGATTTTCTACATTATGTCCTAAATGGTTTATGTGATGTACTATGACATGTATGTAGTGATATGCAAGTGAAATATTTTTTTTTCCTTTTCTTATGTATTTATGGATGATATATGAAATGCAGATGTTATGCCTTTATGTAATATGAATGTGAGATGGTACATGGTATTTATGATATACTATATGCAATGGTATTATGTATAAATTTAATGATGCAATTCAATGATTCCTATAATGAATACAATATTACTTTATGAAATAATGTTATATGATAAGTAATGATTCCTAATGATAATGATAATATGCAATGGTGGTTCAAATTTAATGTCCTAAATGATGTAATGCACATGATTATGAGATGGTGACCTTTATGAGATGGTATGAAATGATTCATGGTGATATGCTTAATGATTTATGATGTATGGATCTATGTTATGCAATGGATAATTTGAGTGCAATGTGTATGAAATTATTATAATGTGAGATGACCTATGATGTAATCTTTTATGATGATGATTTGTGATGCAATGATTCCTATTTTGTATTGATTTGTGGATGTAAATGTTATGATATGACTATAAGATGATGCAATATGATCTATGAGATAATGTTTTATGATATGTAATGGCAGTATAACAATGATGAAATGATAATGAAATATAATGTAAGTAAATGATTATTATATGAAGTGATATGATATGTGATATTGTAATGGATGAGTTGATAATAAATGAAATGCAAATAATAGTAATGAATCTATATTTAATGATGAAATGTAATGATATGTGTTATGCTGATGATTTTTGGATGCATGGCAGATGAATTAATGTTTTTGAGTAACTGTCATGGCACCATGTTAGTATGGAAAGAAGACAAAAGAAAGAGGATCCAAAAAGCTTACCTTTGATGATGATGATGAAACCAGGAATTGGGATTTTAAAAGGGTCATTTACTTTATGTTTGATAACACACACAGGTGTGATTCATCAAGGTATAAAGAACTAGGATGGCGTTGTACCTAGTGTGATGGACTTTGACTCGACAATTCGATAGGAGTACTCTTGTTCACACTTGACATACATAACCTTATTTAGAATGCATTTTAGATATTCTAAACATCTGATACCAAAACATAGAAAAGAAAGCCTTCCTACGTGGTCAACAAGACACTTAAAACACCTTCCCTAAAAACCAAACAAAGCATGCATAACCAAGTTATTTTACAAGAATATCCAACAAGAATTGTAGATAAAAATATAATGATCGTTGCCCCATTCCTTTCTCTCTAAATTTTTTTGATTAGGAATCATTGAGCGGTCCTTGGAATGAGCACGAAATAAGATCAATAAAAAAAAAGACCAAGATAAAGTAAATAAACATGCTAATGTTCTTCATACCGCTAGCCAAGACTAAACTATGGTGATGCCTAATGTTGATGTCCATTGTAGGAAGGATGCATCCTAGGACATGTGATTAGGTGATGATGAGATTGATTGGATGATAAGCTATTGATACTCTGAGTTGACTAACTTGCTGACTTACTAATCTAGACTTGAGACTTTGACGGTTAGGTGCTCACTTTTAACATGCTAGACTTGCTTCTAATTACTTTACCAAAGGATGATGACGAGGATTGATTTATTATGAGTAAGATTATTGTAGGTGAAAGAGAGATGAGATGGATGCACCATTTTGGGTTTTTCAAATATTTGGATGTTTTTGATGTTTTGAAAAGTTTTGAGGCTGTTTTGATTTTTTGATTTTCCAATTTTTTTTATTTTTAGAGATTTTGACAAAGAACTTAACCTAAAGACCTATCTCAGGCATCTCAAGAGCTGATCAATAGATTAGCCTTGCCTATGTTATATATTTAGAGACCACATATTTTGACTGACATATACTTGATTAACGATGAGATAGATAGAAAAACGGTTTGCCATTTTATTGTGACGGTTGACTAAAGGACTGACCTAGGATGTCTCAGGGGACGATCAAAGTTCAACCTTTTCTATGTCCAAGCTCAAAGATGATGTAGTTTGGTATGATGACTCCACCGACATGATTTTAAGATTTTGAATGTTTTGGATTTTGATATGATTTGGATTTTTTGTATTTTTTTTGGATTTTTGATGTTTTTTGGATTTTGATGAATTTTTTGAATGTTTTTAGATTTTTTTATTTTAAGGAAGATCATAAGAATATACAAAAATTCGATCCAATGTAGGTATAGGAACATTCCCCCAATGTGATGTGATAGACTACTTTGATATAGGTAGGACAAACTAACCTTAGGAATATGCCAAGTAGTACTAGGGTGGATCATGATACAAACACAAAATCAAGCTATGATACAGATGTAGATGGATGATGGAATGATTAATAAAATGTGATGGATGAATGGTAAGTGTGTAGGATGAGCCAATGAAGATCCTGGTGGATGGAGAGTGCTTTATTTACACTTGGTACCTATTTGCCAGGTTTTCACCAAGGTACTTGCCCAAAGCGCCACAGATGCGGTTTTCACTAGAGGACGGTTTTTTTTTCTATTTTCAATCCTTTTTTTGATTTTTTTGATTTTGATATTTTGATATTTTTTTGTATATTCATTTTTACCCTTAAAATATCAGGCATGAAATTTTTTGAGATGCGAGTTGTTCATGGGCTCCCACAAAGGATCTCCTTCGGGTGTTGATAAATGGTAGGCTCCTGATTTATAGCTCACAGTGATGATGAAAGGTCCCAGCTAGTTGGGCTCAAACTTACCCTTGCTTTCTGGATTTTGCATGCTCTTTTGATTATCCTTTAGTACTAGCTCAACAACTTGGAAGGTCTACCTCCTAATTTTCTTGTTGTAGCTATGTTTGATGCGATTCTAATAGCCTTGTAAGTGATTTAGGGAATCCATGCGCCACTCATCTAGTAGTTCCAACTCATTTAGTCATGAGACCCGGTATTCTTCATCTGTAATGAGATTTTGTAGTGATATCCTTAGAGACGGGAGCTCAATCTCAATGGGAAGGATGGAATCTGATCCATAGACTAGGGAGAAGGGGGTGGCACTTGTTGGTGTGTGGATGCTTGTGCGATAAGCCCATAAGGCTAGATTTAGCTATAGATACCAATCACAACTGACATTATTGACTATTTTCTTAAGGATTTTTAGAATGGTTTTATTGGTGGCTTCTTCTTGGCCATTTTCTTGGGGATAATACAGAGTGGAAAAGCGATGTTGGATGTTGAATTTTTGGCGAAGGTCATGAACATCTTGATTTTAAAATGTGTCCCATTATTAGAGATAATAACTTGAGGGACACCGTATCGTCAAATAAGGTAGTACAGGATTAACTTAGATATCTACTTTCGCATTATGTAGGTCATGAGAATGGCTTTGACCCACTTCATGAAGTACTTTATGGCAATGATGATGAATTTATGGTCATTAGATGAGGTGGTGGTAATTTTTCTGATGAGAACAAGTCCCCACTGTGAAAAGGGCCAAGGTGTGATGATGGGGTGGAGCTCCTGAGCTGGTGCATGGATAAGGTCCCCATGCTATTAACACTATAAGCATCTTTTGGTAAAGTTGCATGCTTCTCTTTCCATTGTGGGCCAATAATATCCTGTCCTCAGCAATTTCTTAGCCAAAATCATACTTCTTGAGTGCAAACCACAAATTTCATTGTGTACCTCAGCTAAAGAAGTCAGGACTTCCTTAGTATTTAGGCAATGTAGTAGGGTCTCTTTGAAAAAATCTATTTTGAGGTTCGAGGTTATGTCAGCGAGAAGGAATCTTCTCAAGTAGTTGTAAATGTCATGGTACTAGGTTTTGGCATATGGCTTGTAGGTGTTGTCATTGATGGAAACCTAAGTCATGCATCTGATCTATAGTATAGTTTTGGTTTACATCGATAGAAGAGGGTGAAGAACAAGGAATTTGATTATAGGCATAAAATTTGATCTGTATACCTCACCGGAATACTATTTTTGGTTGTGGATCTTTGAGGAAGGTTTGTTGATGCTTATTTGTGAAGTATACTGATACGCATTCACTGGTACGTGATCTAGGAGATCTAGTGCACTTATCTATTGATTATCTATGCTAGAAGGCCGACCCAATGGATATAGTAATCATAGATGTATAAGGAGTAATTAATCAAAAAAAATCATGCTCTATTATGTTTGGTTAGGTTCTCTCTTTTTCTTAACCAAATTTGGAGGATGCACATAAAAAATTAGTGGTGGATCTAGCTAACTTTTGAAAATAACTTAATGCTTTATGAAGTAGACATAAGAATGATCAAATCCTTGATAGCATATATATATGAGATTGGTTTTATCATTTTGTGTGTGTTATACATGGAGATGTATGTGAAGATAGAGAATGTGAATATGATGTGAAATTTAGCAGAGTAATAGTGTGAATTTGTCTATGTGTAATGTGAAGAGCAGAAAGGAGCAGAGCAGAGCAGAGCAAAATGCAGAGTTAAAAAGCATATCAAGAATCAAATATATGAGCTTCATCAGAACTATAACCTAGAATGAATAGATGCTCCTATCTCAGTTCATCCTTAAAATGGTTTTAATCTGAAATTTTGTAAGGTAGTGAGCCTTCCCTTTTGAGTAGTGAGCTCTAGGTAGTGTGCCTAAATGCAAGTGCATTCCCTTTTGTAAAACTTTATTTGAGTACTTAAATTGTGGATTAACCTCTACTATGGTTTTTCCTCTAACAAGGTTTCCACGCAAAAATCCTTGTGTTATATTGTTATGAATTTTTCCTTTGAATGCTCGCATCTTTCTTTTAATGTAATGAGAAAAAGGTTGAGTTTCAAATTAATAAAGTTAAGATTTATTGAACACTGATTCACCCCCCTCTCAGTGTTCCCTTGAGTCCAACACTAAGGATCACTGGGACCAATGATTTTGTACACAAATTCAGACTCTGGTAACATCAATACCGGTATGAGAAGATTCTCTATAAGGAATTCTTGTTTTGGGACATTGTGCAACATTTCCAAGAGTGATCCAATTGTAGCCATTACATCTGCTACTCTATTGTTTTTTTTTGGTAGTTGTTCAACTGTAATATCAATGAATGAATCCTTGAGGCTCTCCACCAATTTCTTGTATGGAGTCAGTTTATCATCCTTTGTTTGGTATTCATTGTTTACTTGACTGATTATGAGTTGAGAGTCTCCATAAACCTTAAGAGCCATAATTTTCCACTGCGTTGTAATCCTTAGCCCTATGACAAGAGCCTCATACTCTGTTATGTTATTAGTGCATGGGAATGAAAAATTGTAGGATTTGGGTATGCAGTCTCCTTGGGGAGTGATGAAGAAAATTCCTACTCCTAACCCATGCTATCTATAGGACCCATCAAAATAAATCTTCTAGTGGTTCTCTACACTTAGGCTGAAAATTGATTGGTCGAGGAACTCTGAGATAAGTAGGCTGAAAATTGATCCATGATTTATTGTCCTTTGATGGTCTTGTGCTCTACATATTCAATTTCATGCTTTGTTAGGATCATAACCCACTTATTCATTCATCTTATGAGAGTAGCTTTGGAAAGTAGGTACTTGAGCGGATCTATTTTTGCGATTAGCTTGATCTGATGTGCTAGCATGTAATGTCTAAAATTTTGAGCTGCAAACACAACTGCTAGACAATATTTATCAATAGGCATATTGTTTAGCTCATGTCCTACCATGGTTCTACTAATATAGTATATTTCTCTCTCCCTTCCATTCTCATCATGTTGGGCTAAGAGAGTGTCGAGAGCTGTTGTTGTTGTTTATATATATAGGATCAATGGTTTCCTTGGAATTGACGGCATTAGAACTAGCGGTGTAAGTAGGTATTCCTTGATTTTGTTGAACACTTGGTCACATTTGTTGTCCCATTTGTATGCTACCCCCTTGTGGAGTAGATGATAATATGGGATTTGTTTTTTTTCCAGTTATGCTATGAATTTGTGGATAGAATGGAGTCTTCCTTGTAGACCTCTTAGTTGCTTTAGTGTCCTGGGTGCTTCCATTTCGAGGATTGCCTTGAATTTGGTGGGATCTACCTCAATTCCTCTCATTGACATGATATAACCTAGGAGCTTTCCTGATTGCACTCCAAAGACACACTTCTTTGGGTTTTGTCGGACCTTAAACTTTTCCAACCTATCAAAAATGGAGCTCAAAGCTGATATGTGGTCCCATCATTTCCTTGATTTAGCCAATATGTCATCCAGATAATCTTCTAGAGTCTTATGGATCATACCATGAAAGATTAATGTCATGGCTCTCTGATAAGTTGATCCTGCATTCTTTAGCCCAAATGGCATCATATTCCAGTAGTAGGTTCCCCACAGACATGTGAATTCTTTCTTGTGTTGGTCTTCCTTTGGTATCATGATTTGATTATATCCTAAGAACTCGTCCATTAATGATAGCATCTCATTTCTGATCGTCATATCCACTATCATGTCATTGTTTGGTAGTGGAAAGTCATCCTTGGGACACGCTTTGTTAAAGTCTCTGAAATTGGTGTAGATGTAAATGCCCCCAGTGGGATTTGAAATAGGTACTAGGTTTTAAACCCACTTTGGATAGTCGATGGGGCGTATGAACCCTGCATCTAAGAGCTTCTACAATTCCATTTTGACTAGCAAGGGTATTAGGGGATGCATCTTTTTGAGCTTTTGTCTCATGGGTTTTTCTTCAGGATATACAACCAAGTGATGAACTAATTGTTATGTCTTGGATAACCACCCCATCTTTTGCCTTGGTCAAAATGGGTCCCCCTCTTCTATTTTTTTTCCTTGGTTGTTTTTCAACAACGTTTGGAGTTGTTATTTCTTCCAACACTTTGTTTTCTTTTGTTCTTCCAAAGCTGAAACCAGAATTGAATTTGGATTTGAAACTTGTTTTGAGTTTCATTCCATGGCTCCTTCCTGATTCTGATCCCGCTTGTCTCTTTGTTGGTCTCTTTGTTCTATCTTGTTTTCCTTTCGCAAAAATAGAGCCAGAATGAATATTACTTTTGGGATTTATACAAAGTTCCAAACTTTTTTCCATCTTGCCTCCGCCTTTCTAGTTTGTTCATTTAGACATGGGATTGATTTTGTTTACCTTGTTTCGATCTGGGTGTCTTCTTTTTGGCTCTTTCTTACCTTTTCTTCGTTGTTGGCGGAACTAGAACTGGAACCAGAACCAAACTCGGAACTTGGACAAAGTTTCCAAACCTGGTTCTCATTTCGTTTTTGCTCTCGCCTTTCTTGTTGTTGTCTGACTTTACTTCGGTCACACAATAGTTTTGTGCCTGTTACCACCATGATTTCGCATCTGACCTACCACATTAGTGGCATTAATTACAGATACCTTCCACATATGAAATTGGATTTTTAACCTTAATTAAGGTTAATGAATTGGTTATTATTATTTTTTAACAAGTAATATTGAACTAGAGTTGAGGTAGAGAATTTGGGAGTGCGATTCAATCAGAGGTCAAGCATTTTACATGCAAATTCACATCAAAGGCCAGCCTGTTGGATTTTTTTTTGAGGTAGGGTTTATTTTCTTTGTTTTCTTTTTTGTCATTCATTGTGCTTGTTTGGTCTGTTGTTCTTCATGGGGTTCATGACTATTTTCATTCGAATTCGTGCTTGTTTTCTTTTCTTTTCTTTTGTTTTTTTTCCTTTGTCTTTAGTTTTTTCTCAGTTTTTGTTTTATTTAACTATCTATCATTTTCTCATTTTTTTTTGCTTTGCAACAGTCATTTTCGTGTTTTCTTTGTGCTCGTATGGTTGTGCCCTGGGTTTTTGGGGTGTCAATTACATGCTACATTATTTTATGGTGTCCTTCAATCCATTACTTTATGTGTCGATCCTTTTGTGTGTCGACTTGTTAATTTCGAGTAGGGTTAAGTTGTGCCCTAATTTTTTAAGTTGAAGGTTTTTAATAAACTAGTGTTTTGTGTGTCTCTGAGTAGTTTTAAAATGGTGCCCTAGTTTTTGTGTTTCCCCTCAGTCGTATGGGGATGGTTTAGTACTATTATTTTAAGCCTCCTTGGCTTGTTAGGTGACCTCATTTTTGGGCCATAATGTCATTCATTCTACAATCAAAATTTCTAATGACATCATGTTTGTTTTAACTGGAGTCAGATCTAGGATTAATTCTATTCTGAAACCTTTATTTTGTAATGGATGTTGGATTCGTCACCAAGCTCGCTTCCAATGAATTATAAATTATCAAAATATATTTCACTCTGTTGGAAGCGGAATTGGAATAGGATATAAATTTGAAAAATATTCATTGTACCAAGTTTGATTTCCATTCTGATCCCGATCATGATTACCATTCCAACTCCATTTTTGATCATGCTATATGGTTTTTTTTGAGTTCAATGTCAATTTTGGTCCCAAACCTAGCGGTTCTTTAAAATATTTCTAAGGATGTCATCTGCCTCGTCCCGCCTCTGGTGTATATGATAGGTGAGATATCTGACTTGGTTTTTCATACTTCTTGTGGATCTAATATTGGGTTTTGTTGCAGAAATGAAAATATGTCACGAGCATCGAGTGAGGCTTCTCAAAGGAGTCAACCTACAAATACTTCAAAAATAGGAGAAAAGCCTAAAAAGGTTAAGCTAGTTCAACTCCCTTATACCTTGACGTATAATCATCAGGGTCTTTCTATCATTGCTAGTAAAGTGGATTTTGATTGGGCGGACATAATTGATTCCAACTTGGGTCTATTCCATTGTGAATATTTATACTTAGAAATGTTTGATGAAGAGGTTATAGGGAGTACCCAAAGAATAGTTGAATCTGGCTTGGCTCATATCACTATATTTCCTCTATCAATCCAATGTCCTAAATTAATAATGACAATAGTTGGAGCCTATAATCTTGCTACTAGACAGTGTGTGGATTCGCAGGGCAATATAATCATTGATTTAACTCCTCAAATGTTCCAATTCATATTCAATATGCCCACTCCAAAGAATCCTAGGCAACTTAATGAGGTAGAGGCCTTGAAAATATATAGTAATCATAAGGAGGCAAACAAAATTCATTTGAATAAGAAATGGATGAGAACTGAGAAAATGTCTCTAGTTAAGCTTATAGATCAACCTAAAAGGGCAGAGTTCTACAAGGAGATTGGGGACATTATAATGATGCTATTTAGAGTGTTTGGGAAAAGGGATGCTCTTCACTTTAAATAATGGATGTTCCCTTTAGACAATCCTAGATGGAAGGAAATAATTTGATTGGCCCATGATTGTGTTTGAAAGCATACACAACCAGATTATTAGAGTGAGAGAAACCAAGAGTTTCTTCATGACCTCTTATGTCATTTATGCAACAACAAGAAGAGGCATTTTTATAGGTTTAAATAGAGTGGTGATTCTGGGAGAAGCTGATAGTCATAATATGCTTTGGAATCATTATGATCATCTCACCTTGCAAACTTCTGAACTGCATTACAAATTTTTTAATGATGCATTTTTATATGTCACTATTAACCAGCTTACAGGAGATGCAGGATATAGATTGAGCTAAGAGGCCATGACATTCATCACAAAGTGGGATATTGGTTTATCCAATACCCCAAGTTTACTTATTTCAGGCTAGCTAGATTTTATGGTCACCCTCACCTACACCCTTGATGCTACAACAATAGGATTGTTTTAATGGAGTTCATTTATCAAGATTTGGGGGTTAATTCTAAATTTGGTATAAAGCATAAGCTCGGTTGTCATAAGTTCCACATGAAGTTGGGTGAATATAGTTTCCCACACCTCGTGGTAGCTAAGGTTGTTTGTAATGAATTGATGCATCTAAATTTGGGCTTGTACATTGCTAGGAAGCACTTTGATCCAAAGAAGAAGATGAACACTTTGCTTGCTTCTTTTTTTGATAAACACTTCAATATATTGGAGGACTTTTGGATTGATCTTCAGGATGAGTATGAATTGAGGAAAAGGAATTATGAAAGGTTTCCTATCCCACTCATAGTGGAGTATGGGTTCAAGGTGGACATTCCTGAAATATTATCAGATGATGGGGTGGTTTTGAATCCCCTATATGAGGTACAAAATCTAAGTACCAAGAACTTGGATCTTGTAGATTGGGGTGCAGAGGACACCATAGATATCAAATAGATAGCAAGGCCAATGTTGGATAGAAGCATCCAATGGGTCGTGCTAAGAACCAAGGACCTGGGGGTCAAACTTCCAAGAAAATGAAAGGTGTAGGTACCACTCAAGGGTACAAGAGGACGAAAAGAAGAATGCCTCCTAAGGAGTCCTTGGAATTATTCCCTCCCAATATATAGGAATTTGAACTTGAAGTTTTGGCTCAAGATCTACCTGAAGTACATGAAGAAGAAGTCCCAATAGGACCTGGGGCCTCAACATCAATTGTAGGTGAGTCGTCTACTCAACCCCCTCCTACAAAGCAGCCAAGTGGAAAAATTCCTAGGGGAACTCTCCATAAGGAAGCTGAAATTTTAAAGGGAAAGGGTCTTGAGGTTGAAATCCATGAAGTAAAGACAAACTCTGAGGGTACTCTATCGAATAAGGAGACATTGGAAGAGACACATCTTGATGAAATTGAGGATGTAGGGATTGATCATTTTTTGACAAAGGAGGACCAATGGACGATGTTTGAAGAATGTAAGAGAGCATCGGATGCAAAGGCACAAGCTGATGTATTGCAGAAACAACAAGAGTTAGATGCCAAAGCACAAGCTGAAGCATTGTAGAAACAACAAGATTCAAATGCCAAAGGACAAGCTAAAGAGTTGGAAAAACAACATGATATGGATGCAAAGGGACAAGCTGATGTATTACTCCAGAAACAACAATCAGAGGCCAAACAAAAAGATGATGAGTTGGCCAAGAAACAATGACAAAAGGAGTAGGAGCTCAAAGTAAAGGAGGAGAATGAAAAGTTAGAAATGCTGCAAAAGATCCATGATCTTGAAGAAGAGAAGGCTAGACAAAGAAGAGAGAAGGAAGCCCTTGAGGCTAAATTTAAAATTGTTAAAGAGGCCTATAATAATAGGGAGGAAGAAGAACGCTTGCAAAAGGGAAAGGATACTAAAGAGTTTGCTAAGAAAAAACAAAAGGAAAAGGAAGCATGGGACAAGCTCAAAGACTTGGAGAGAGAGATAAATTACTTGAAGAAAAGAGGTTAGAGGAAGAATGTAGAAAAGGAACAATAAAATGTGCAAGAGATTGATTCTCAACCTAAAGCTGCTTTATTGCAGCCAATGGGTATGTGTAGGATCATTATGGGCCAAAAAGTGGTGATATGTAAGTGATATGATGACCCATGTGACTGAATTTTTTTTTTAACCCAAAATTGATGAAACGAAAATGGTTTTTAGAGGAGATTCTCAGCTTTCCACCAATTTAAAAAATGCTTTACTTTGAATTTAATAAATTATTATTATTCATTTTCTATTTGAATTATGACTAAATTCTTGATTGATAGGTTGTTTGGAAAAAATCTATAGCTTTCAAACAGTATCACATTCTATAATTTTTCATAATATAGGATTAAAAAAATTTAAAAAAAATCATGAAGTTTTGACCAAGTTAAGCTGGTCAAACATACGAGTTTTTATATTTTTTAAAAGTTGTAGTAAAAAAATATAATTAATTATTTACTTGGAAAAAAATTGCAAAAAAATATGCATCACATCAGGACATGAGTCCTCTACTTATATATAAAATATAATAAAAAAATATTATCATTTTATTGTGGTTAGGGTGGTTAGGCAGATACCTACTTCTTATTTTTCCCTGAAATTTAAGTACTACTGCATTGGAATTTCAAATTTTCAGCGAATAGATTTTTTTTATTAAAAAAATCCTAGTAGTTTAGAAACTAAATCAATTTTCTATAGATTCTATTCTTACATATTTTTGAAATAATATAGATAACTTATTCAAATTTTTAGGTCAAATTGCCTAACTCTGATTTTCTAAATTTTCATCACCACTTAAGGGCCTATTTTTTCCATGATGCTCCTGCACATACCCCACTATCTTCTACCACTGTTGCCTCTTCTTCTACAACTGCTGCCTCTACTTCTATAATGATTGATACCACTCCTATTGCTCCTACATGGTTAAAGCTAGATCTTGAGAAGAAGCAGATAGATCTAGCACAACCTCTTAATTGGGAAGAAATGATGGAGATAGAAAAGGAAAGACCTAAGAAAATGGCCTGGGTTCTTCATTCCACAAGGCTCACAAAGGAAAAAGAGATCATTGTTGAATGTGCAATTTCGGTGGTATACAAGGATAGGCTAGATATGCAAGTGATTGATTACCAATTGGGCACAGTCAACTTAGGGATTCCTACAAGGAATGAAAAAATGAATCTTATTGATGTTGTAGCTTCCTCCACAAAGTTCAGGATGATCAAGGATGAAAAAAGAGAGGATGAGCTTAAGGCTCAATTAGATCAATTGCATAGTTTCTTAAGAGATGTTTCAACTCCTAGGTCCCAACAAGTTGTTGCCTTGGAAAATCCAGTCTTACTCAGCAAAAGAGAAGTTGATGATTTAGTAAAAATGAGGAGTAAGTCTGGGATGCTGGAAAGATGGATTGACAAGCTTAATCAGGAAGTGGGTGAAGTGTTGGTAAACAATTTTGAAATCCATAAAACAACACTTGAGTTGATAGAAGAAATGGGTCATCATACTAAAACTCTAGGAGAACATGAGGAATAATATAGGAGGTATGTTCAAAAGATGAAAGATATCAGTAAGTTGCCAAAATCAACTCTTATAGAGCAATCAATCATCGAAGAAGATAATGCAGATTTCTTGGAAAAGGCCTCAAGCATAATCCAGTTTAGGTCTGACTTCATATATAAACATAGGAATGAAATTAAAGATGCTAGTAAAGACTTGCATGAACAACTTGATGAATTAGAAGCTATAGTAGCTATTTTAGTTAATGTAGACATACCGGTTAAAGAAGGCATGCCTTTAGATCAGTTGAAGGAGAAATGGAACAACAAATTCTAGGAGGTCATGCAGAAAGAATATGATGGAGATGATTTATTGTTGGATAGGTTGATGGATATTAAAGAGGAGGTGAAAGCTACTAGGATGGAGTTGACCAAATTGAAAGATATGCATGAATTTGCCTTAACAGAGTTGAAAAGAATCAGATTTGAAGACAAATGAGTCGATGGGCCTAATGTGGACATCCTTCAACAAGAGTTCTCTAGCTATGATGAATATCTTCTTGAAAAAAAAAACACAGGATTGAGTAGGTAGAAAAATGTTATATTTTGGGCACAAGAATTCCCCATTTCTCTCCTAATTTATAGGGAAATAAACCTTTGAATTGAAGGTTTTCATCAACCAGTCCTATCTCTTTTTGGGCATCAGATTTTGCACAATAGGGCAATCAACCTTTGAACTGAAGATCAACTAGTCTAGTTTCTTGATGTAGTTTCAGTTCCTTGATTAGTGGATCTCAATTTTTGATTGAGAGATATTTATGCGTAGCATGTCTATATATACTGTTGAGATCCATGTTGTAAAGGTTGGATGATGGAAGTAGAATTAGCCACCTGATGATAGCAGATAGGATTTTATAGCTTTGAGCAAAGATACTTTTTAAAGTTCATGTTTAATTTAGATAAACTTTTTATATAGTTTTATGTTGGAATTGAACTTCTTGGATGAGGTTAATGAACCATAATCAATCTATATGCCAGTGAATTTGATGTGCATGAATGTTTCTTATTTGATAAAATCAATAGGGGAAACCAAATTTTAAAGATTATTTCATTAAATTGTCTATGAATGGAATTGTTATGTCAGTTGATCTATATTATTGGCAACAAACAAGGAGTTTGACTTGAATCTTTTAGTATTTGATGAATGGTTGTGATGATTAAATTAAGCACTATGAATGTATGCAATGGTATGGATTGTTTTGTGAGTTGCATCATGTTATGTTATTGATCTGTTAAGGAACACTCATTGTTGAGAATATAGGTTTGGATATTAAATAATTTTGTTCATGTTTTACTGATTTGTGCCTTGATCTATCATTTTCTATTTATTTAAACCCCCCATTAAACATAGATTGATGAATCTGATACAATTTATATTCCTTATCACTAGCAAAGGCCCCTTGAATGTTACAACTACATTGGCCAATTGAGTGACATCAGACAATTGAGAACCAACTACCAAAACCTTGGATGTTAGGCTACTATATGTTGTCTTTATTTTTTTTAGGAGAAATAGAGTAGAAATATTTTTTTTTATGTTGTTTGTGCCATTTTGACCATCAACACTACTACCTCTGGATCAAACCAAAGCATGTGAGAATAATTCCATGCAACTTTTACCTTTCTTTATTTAAGGAATGCAACCAAGAGTTCATGTTCTTCTGTGAGAAGTGAATCAGCATAGAAGGTTTTGTGTAGTAGGTCTTCTGTTCCCAAGTTGATAAGATTGCATTATTCTACCAGGGCCACTGATTTTTCTTGATGAAGTGCAATAAGGGGAAGATTGAATCCTTCATCTTCCAATGCCTCAGAGAGGTTTTCACCATTGGATGCATTCTTTATTTTTACTGTTTTAGGGTCAGAGAGTGCCATAGTGTGGTTTTCACTCAAGGGCCTTGAGATTATTCTCAATTTCTCACTTTTGCGATTGAAATATTCAATCCTCTCCCCATAATAGGCTTGAGTTTCCAGTGTGATATCAAATCTAGCCTTATGATCTCCATATGGTACCGTATCTAGCAATCCCATGAACTCTGAGAGTGCCTCATCTATTTTAAATGTGTCCAAAATCGGTGGTCCTCGTTGGTCATAATCAATGAGTTAGGGGTAGACCAATTTTATTTCATGGGTTTGGTGGTGTGACTCAAAAGAAAGGGTGTTAATCATGAGTAGGGAGGAGTCATCAAAAATCATGGGTAATCTAGTTATGGTATCCTCATCATCACTACTACTACACACATCATTTTATGTCAAAGGTAAAGTTATCTATGACTCAACCTGTGGATAGGGTAAATGGAGGGCGGTTGTCGATAGCTGAGGGGGAGTCCTGACTTCTTTAATTGTGGGACTTCTACCACGTATGGTTACACTTAGAGGGGTACACCCAAGGCCAAGATTTTTCATTCATTTTTCACCAATGATAGGTTCCAATCAGCCATTTTTTTTCTTTCCCAGACTTCCATTCTTATTATAGCCCATGCCCAACATTAATTGAAGTCCTCTATTTGCATCATCCATTAGAAGGGTTTTTTACAAGTCTCTCATCTTGATAGAGGAGACTAGATACGTCTGTCTCATCCACCACTTCTCGGCCTAGATCTCTCCAACTCCTTAATCGGGAGGGATCCACTCTAAGGGTTTGATATATTACATTGGCGGGCTATGGATAACCATGTGATCTAGGGGATTGAGGTAACTCCCCAACTACAAAGGCTCCCTTCTTCATTTTGTATTCCCCACACCCGTTATCTTAGATTATAAGCTTGATTTTAGACATGTCAAGGATGATGGGTTGCTTTGTCCTAGAAGTGGAGGCTATGTTGGATGGATCTATATATGGAGTTGAGGGGCATTCATTGTTCTTTGGGACTTGGGGGACTTTATAGTACTTTGCTTCTAGGTTCTTGCAGTAGGAGAAGGGCTCAGGATCACCATAGATTGTGACCTCTTGATTTTGTTATGAAAACTTGATGCATTGGTGGAAGTTCAATGCAATTGCTTGCATCCCAAGCATCCATGGGCGCCCTAGGAGGATGTTATAAGGTAGATCAAGGTTAAGAACATGACAGGTAGTTTCCATAATGGTTGGACCTACTTGAATAGGGAGCTAAATAGTACCTTGAGTCACTCTTTCTTGATCATCATAATCCTTGATTGTGATACCCTTACCTTTTTCAATGGAATCTTCAGAGATTCCTAGATTCTTTATAAGCTTGAGTGAACAAATGTTGAGGCCTACATCCTCATCCACCAAGACCATCTTGACCTTATTTTTGTGAACAAGGACTTCAAGGTGGAGTGCACAGTTGTGAGATGGTTGTGTGGGGAAGTCTTGATCAGAAAATGTGAGGAGATTTGGAGTGGTGATGTTATCAACCATAGCTTGGAATTGCTCTGTATCAAGGCTGGCAGATATGGTAAATGAAGCCAATGCTTCCTCAAGGATTTCTCTATGGGAAGCTAAAATGTTCAATAACTCCATGATGGAGATCTAAGCAGGGGTTATTTTTAAATGTTCTAGGAAATTGTATCCATTAGGAATGGATTTATTATTTGAGGTCGATTTCCCAGGTAGTTTTTATGCCCCAATAATGGTGACCTTCTCGCCGCATGTGGTGACTCTACAATCAGCTTTGGCTCCCTTGGTGCTAACAACCATGACCATTTCATCAAGGCATGTGACAACTCCTTTGTACACATGGATCACATTGCGATATTTTTTCTTCCCTTTGTTGTTTCCCTGGTTGTGATTAGGCATCAAATTCATGTAGATTTTCAGATCTTGATTGCCAGTTGGTTGCTCAACATTTATGATATTGTCATCGATGAGGTCTTGGATGAAATTTTTCAGTTTCATGTAGTTGGCGGTTATATGCCCCTTGAGCTTATGATAATCATAAAGGAAATTTTCACTGTAGCAAGGTGGTTTCACATGGGGCTCTCGGTAATTATCATAAGTGGCTATTTTGGTGAGGTTCTCAATGACCAAATTCTTCATGATGGATTCAGTTGATTCCCCAAGGGTTGTGAATTTCCTCTTGGGGGGAATATCCATTTCGTGGAGGTGGTCCTCCTTGATTATTGAGGTTGTTGACTTGATTGTGAGGTGGTTGTTGGGTTACCACATTGGCTTGTGTGTTGTTGTAGTTGTTTTTCTATAGTTGATGACGTGTTTGGGAATTCTTCTTTGGAGCATTGATGGTGACCTTTCCATCAACCAATCCATCATTGGTGACATTCCTATTTTTCACCCATGTGTGAGGTTTCTCATTACAATTGGTAGATGGGAAACTATCTTGATGTTTAGGATATGTAGGTGTGACCCCTTGTTCAATAAGAGCCCTTTCATTGTTGAGCACCTTGGGGATCAATTAGTCATATGTGGTGATGCACTGCATCTTTAGATAAAATTCCAAGGTCTTGTCTAGATTGGCAATGATAGTGAAAATTTATTGTTCCTCTAGCATGGCCCACTTGCTCCGATTGGTCTTGGATCACCATCATTGAAGGAAGGAGAAAAATGATTCCCCCTTTCCCTGTTTGAGTCTGATAATTCTTCTAGACTAGCATCTGTGATGATGTTGAATGCATAATTCTTGAGTAGTGCGTCTATAATTTATTGGAATGTTTTGATGCCCTTAGGCAGATGAGAGAACCACTCCATGGTGGGACCATCAAGGTTTCAAGGAAACAACAACATCAGATATGTATCATTGTACGTGACTTCCATGCAATGTACTTGGAATTACTTGATGTGATCTTTAGGGTTTCCTAGCCCATGATATTTGTCAAATTTGGGGATTTCGAATACCTTTGGGAATGGTATCATTGCAATGCTCCTGTCAAAAGGATAGGGACACAAATTTTTGGGTGTCCTCATTGTTTTTCCAGATTGAAGATCAAGCACTTGTTGTGAGAGTAGTTTGATTTATGTCAGCACATCATCTTGTGGATCAAGAGGTGGAGTGAACGTGTTTTGAGGGGGTTGGGATGTTTGATTTATGGGTGGGGCATTGGTGGGGGTTTGTTGCAAGATTTTTTGTGTGATTAATGCCTACATTTTTTGCTGAACCAACAACACTTGTTGTTGATCATGTTGTTGTTGTGCCAACAAATCTTATTGTTGGGATTTTTTTTAAGCCACTAGTTGTGCTTGATACACTTGCAAGGCTTGTTGATATGCTTGTTGTTGGACTACTTGTAACTATGCCTGGTATTGAGCTTGTACTTGCACTTGTTGAGCTTGATATTGGGATTGAGCTTGAGCATGTGCTTATTGGGATACTTGTGTAGCTTGTGTAACTTGTGTAGTTTGTGTAGCCTATGCAGCTTGTGCAGCTTGTGCAAATTGAGTTGCTTGTGTAGTTTGTTGCTTTTGTATTAAAGCTTGGTCTTAGGAAGCTTGTTGTGCCTATTGTGCTTATTGAGCTGCTAATTGTGCTTGCACTTGTTGAGTAGTTAGTTGTGCAACTTTATATTTTTGGATTTGCTAAAGTATCTTTTGGTAGGTGGCTTGTTGAGCTTCTTGCAGCGTGATGCTAAATGAATTTTCCATGTGGGATTTTGGCAGCGGCGGTGGTGAATTAGGAATAGTGTTGATCATTATGATGAGATGAATGGTCATAATGATTATTGGGTTTTGAGTGGTGGATGGCGTGATTGAGATGCTTGGTGCTTGGGAAACCATTCTTTGAGATATTTGAGGTCCAATTGTGGATGTATTGATCATTGGAGTTGCTTGCATGGTTTCCATCTGTTTTTGTGATATTGAGGGCAAGCCAAGATGATTTGGTATGATGCTTTAATTTATGATAGAGGGGTTGCTTTGATTTGGTTGATTGATGGTGGGTAATGGGGGAAGACCCAATCCAAGGGGTGATGTAGATGTAAGTGGTAGAGGTGTAAATGGTGGAAAGATAGGTGGTACATTCCCTTGAAGAGGTTCTAATGATGGATTGAAGACCCCCCTTGCTCCAAAAAAATCACCCTATCCTTGTCAGGTCATAGGGAGAGATGTTTGTGTGTCAAGAGGATAAATTGGTGTTGCGTGAAAAGAAGATGAATGAAATGTAAGCGGGACATATGGGTGTAATGGATTTATTGGGATAGATTGGCTCAATATGGTTTTTGCGTCCAAATCTTGGTTATTCACAAGGGGATGTGCTTGAAGTGCATGGAGCAATGAGTTTCCCTTGCTAACAATTGGCAGAGTTGAAGTGATGGATGATGTGATTTGTGGGATGCTTTGGTGATGCTTTTATATGGAGGTATGGGTGGGATTGGAGGCATGATATTGAAAGGTTTCTCCACAAGGGTGCTTATGTTATAGTTAGAATGGATTTTAGCCCCTTCTTTTGCTAATTCAACCATGTATTGGGAGGGATATAACCTCATCATGGCATTAACAATTTGATGATTTTCATGATTTTGCACCATCTCAAGGATTTTATCTTGTGTCATCCTTAAGGAGTTGTCAGGAATGTCCTCTACTTGACCCTCCTCTTGAGGATTTTGTGGTGGCAGAGGGAGATTGCTTGATCTCATGGGATTTATTTCAGGAGAAGTTTGACTTAGGTCACTTGAAGTTGACGTTTCTTTGTTGATTTCCATATTCTTCTTGTGTTGTGATCTAGTTTGCACCATAAAATAGGGATCTATTTTCAAGAATGTGTGAGATGAACCTCTAATCCTTTAGATTGATCTAACTTTAGGCACAAAAAAGAGAATAACTAGGATGATTAAGGATCAAAGGATGTGAATGAAATAAACAAAAAAATGGATGATGCGGATGATTGAAATATTGAGAAATCTTGGAGGAGATACTAGACTTTAGGATTTGATTTGATTTGATTTGGATAGTGAACTTTTCAACTCTAAGAGGTTGAATTTTTTCCCTGAGTAGATTCGTACGCAAGATTATAATTTGAATAAATGTGTAAGGATTCATCAAGACACCCCTAGTCAAACAAGATGATTTTGGATAATGAACTCATAGACCTCAAGATGTTGGATTTTATCAAGAGGTAAATTTTTTCACAAGAATTTGATAATTTGATCAAATATGTGGAGAAGGATTCATCTACACATATCTAACCAAACAAAATGATTTTTATTTTCCCAAATTCTAGCCTGAATGATATTTTTAAGATTTTCAAAAAAATTTGATGAGATTATTTTGATTTTGATGGTTTGAGGAATGGGTGAGAATGATGATTTTGATCCTAGACCAAACCTATATAGAACTCCTTTCTACAAGACCTCAATATTGAAGAACATGCTTGATACTCCCTATGTACGAAAATAAAACCTTTGAAAGAGACTTGGATTTTGTTGACAATAAAATTCATACAAGTTAGGATTTTTCTTTGAACCTTTCTTGTAAAAATTATAAACCAACTTTTCTGTAACCTCATGAAGCCTTGAAAGATGTTCTTCATGAGCATTTGGACTAAGACTTTTGAACTTGGGTTTTCAAATTTTGATCTTTCAGGAAATCATTTGGAAAAACACATGTGTGGGGTTCAATTGTTTCTTATCTTTTCTTAATGACTTCATTTTACCACAAAAAATTCTTGATTAGGTTTCAAACTAGATGGCTAATGTCCTAACTTCTTCTCATCCCACAAAATCCATTATGTGGAAAATCGAGGAAATTAAAGCAAAAGTTTCTTAATGTTGACTTTAGTGAAAACAAATGATGATTAAATCCAAATGCTTAGAAACCTCTAAGGATGAAATATCTAGGGCAAACAAGAGCACTTGGATTTGTCAAAGGTATTTTTTCCCTCCAAAGGGTTTGAAATTTTGAATATTTTATGGATGTTTTTTTCCAAATGTTTTGAGATCCAAGAAAAGTGTTTTTTTATTTCAAGGACATGCACAATCCTAGGATGAAAAGACAGTATTTGTTGGATTCCCACTTGGATAAATCTAGCTACACATACTCTCAATGGATGATTAGATTCTTGACCACATAGGCTACCCCTTACAGTGCACTCACTTCTCGGGTCAACCAAGCATTAGTACCCATGAAACTCCCATGGCATACTTCTCATCTCTACTAAAAGCCATAAGAATGTGGGGTGGCTTCAAAATGACCGTTATTGCACCAACAAATAGTTTAGGATTTTGGTGTTTCTAAACAAGGGGTTTTAATGTGAGCATTATGTTTGTGAGGGACCATCCATGCGATAAGAGACCATTGTTTCCCTTCTTGTTAGAATGATCCTCATGATACTCGAACTTTCTTCGAGTACCCACACTTATATATCGAATGGAAGTTGCTTGGATTTAATGTGTTACTGGTTGGGTCATTCCCTTGGGATGAGTACTTTTTCCCACCAAGGAAGGCCCTCTAAGATAAACAAAAGCGAGAAAAAAATTCGTAGTTCAATCGATATTTGCTGAGAAACAAAGAGGAACACTCGCAATATGCTCCACTCACACTCACAAGATTTGTTCAATTTTAAGCACCCAAATTAAAATTTGGAGGTAATCAATTACACAACCTAATATAAAAAAAAATGAATTTCTATTCTCAGGATCACTATAGAGCGCGAGAGAAGTGCATATGTCCTTTTGATGACATTAACTTGTGAAAGGGATTACAAAACAAGTAGAACACATGTTCATTTTAACCACAAAGCAATAGTGTGAGTCATTTTTAAGCACCAATTTGGAAGCGTGATAGTTTTTTGTTCATGTATTAAGTCCCAAAACAAAATTTAGTGAGTTTTCTTATGATTCTTTTTAACCCTTTTGTCTTGTTCTTTTAAAGACCAAACAAAATTTAGTGATCCTATAGCAAGAATATTAGCGAATCCTTAAGAGGGATTATAATTTCTCCCCAAAGTATTTAAAAAAAATTGATACAATGTGTTAATGATAACATGGAGGACCTTGGTTTTCATTTTATTTCTCCACTTCAATCAAGCCAACCTGCAAAAACTAGTAAATACTGCAAAAAAACAGACTGAAAACTAGTTAGAGGTCCAAATAATCAAGATGAAAAAAAGCACATGTCAAAATAATAAAAATTCTACCTTTTACCCAACTGCAGCGACACAATCCATAGGTGTGGTGTTGTGGAAAAGTCAGTGACAAAATATATCACCGTTGATGACTGAGAGTGGCACTCTGCAGCAAAATAGTGACCACGATTGTGACATTATTTAGCAAGCGACGTTGTTTGGAATATTGAAAATGTGCGAGGAACTTTGATTTTATTTTTTTTGGCGAGAAGACTCTAGTGGTGGATGTTGGATATTGGAGTGACACACTATAGCACCGCTTGACTGGAAGTGGTTGAGTTTCCTGTAGACAACAAAAAAAAGAGTACAAAATTTTGAGAAAAACGTGATGAATTCCTCTAGATTCGCCCTCCTTCTAGCACCAAAATGTGAATGGTGTTCCTATACATGCACAAACATAAAAAAAAAACACAATATTAGATCCAAATGCAAGATAGAAGCAACATTCCCCATGAAATTAGATTGAAACATCAAAATAGGAAAGAAATGAAGAATAACACAAATGAAAACAAGTAAATCCTATTCTAATGAGCAAGCCTTCAATCGCATGGGGGAATTGGTGCCATTTATGTGTATTAAATGTCCCTTACCAAACTCCTTTGTGTGATTTGATGAAGATCCTTGATTCTTTGATGCAATTTTGACAAAACCTTGATAAGATTGCTAAAAACTATGAAACTATGATGAAAAGTGGATGCAGTTGTAACTGAATTTGAGTATAGTAAGCTCGCATGGATTGTGGATGATCAATTCAATAGGATAAGCCCTATATTTATTGATTTAAAGAATTGAGGAATAAGAAAATTGGATTATTTTGGGATAATGGACCAACCAATGAGAGCAGGCCACTTGTCAACATGTGATTGGAGGAGGAATGAGCACATTTTGATGAATGTGCACATAAATGGAGCTAGATGAAATTTGAAATTAGTGAAATGACATGTTTAGAGGGAAGAAAAATGGAGTTAATGTCACTTGGCTCAAGGCTAAGGACATGTAAGAGGCACTAAATGCCTTGTTGGACGTACCCATCTCCTTTTGGAGGGATTTTTTAAATTTGTGGAATATTCCCTTTTGATGCCAAGTTGAGGGAAAATATATGACTTTATAGATCAATTAAATTGATTTATAGGTGAAAGCTGAAAAATATAGAGGATTGAGGTGATTAGGATTATATTTAATCATGATTTGATCAAATTAAGTAGAAATTAGGTGATTTGACAATTTTGTCTTAAATTTTAGGGTTTATTTAAATCAAAGTTGAGAGGAAAATGATTTTAAGATTTAATTAAATAAAGATTGATTTATTTAATTAAAGAGAGTGATGTTAAATTTAAACCAAATAAAGGTTAATTTATTTTAGTTAAGGAGATGACATTAGAGATTTAATTAAAAAAATTAAATTATTCAATCAAAGGAGAGACTATAGGATTAGTTAAACAAACTAATTTATTTAATTAATAGAGAAGAGTGAATTGATCGGATAAAATTGATTTATTTAATTAAGAGAGGAAATATGGTGAATTTAATCAAATAAAGGTTATTCAATTAAATATAATTAGTGAAGGGGATGATTTAGGAGGAAAATATATTAGTAAGGTCAAGATCTGGTGTGTAGGATCAACTTGAATATTTTTCATGTCTACAAAGACAACCTAACATTCAACTCACAAAACCTAGTAATGTAAGCCAAATAATTAGTGCAAATGACAAAATTAAGTAATAGCAAGTTAGGATGTATGTACCTGGGAAGTCTAGAAATGTGATGAGGATTCTAGAAATGCAAATAAGCTGTGAAAATATGTTATGGAGGACTAAGATGCCCTTACTATTATATTAGTCCCACTAATATTTTTCAGGGGAAATGTAGAATCTTTGGATGTCAGAACATAATCTAAAATAATCTCTAAAAATACCCTTGGGAGGGCTAAGAAACCCTTACTACTGACTTAGTCCCGATCTAAATTTTTGAAGTTTCTAAATGTGATATTGAGGCCCAATGTCAACACTCCCTTCTTCTTAGATCTCAGGTCCTAAAACCTCTAGATCTAGCCTGTAGGTGACTTTCCGTGAAGATGACAACCTTGCAATGCAACTTTGTAACTTTACAAATTTTCACTTCAAATGATCTTCAAGTCTTCAACCTAAATCTGCAAACACAAACATATAAGAGAATGAAAACTTGTTGATTTATTAGTAAATGGGGGTTGCCTTGGTCAAACCCCTTGTTGGTAATTAAACCTTGGAATGAAATGGAGTAATGAAGGAAAATAATGAATGAACAAAGTGATATGTTGCAACTCACCAAACCATTGTTATAAAATCTGCAAACTTGTGTGAAGTGGCTAGATTGAATGTCGATATTGAATTGAATGAATGCTTGATAGATCTTGACTTGAATTTCTTGCTTGAATCAAAACCCTACATCACAAATGTTAGCTTAAAAACACACATGATGCAATAATATCTTTGACGTGATGCTTGAATCTTGATGATGGATCCAAATACTTGATGTATTTCTCTTGAATTCTCTTGATCTCATAAACTTGCTATAATGCATGAATACTCAAGTTGCTAGATGAGAAATGAGTGAAAAAACCTTGTATTTATACTTATCCATGCTTAATATCCCAAAATTACACCACACCAAGCTGACATATGAATTCATTAATTAAAGGAAGCTAAATCCCACCAAGATTTGAAATTAAATCCTAAAAATAACTTGAGGGGGACTAAGACACCCTAAGTGGCATATTAGTCTCGAGTCTTGAAACTCAGAGTGCAAAATCCAAAAAGGGGCCCCTTTAACCAACATTTGAAAAGAGAGTCCCAAGACCTTTAGGGGACAAAGACGCCCTAGGTGGAATCTTAGTCCTGACCCAAAAAATCAAGGACCCATAGCCAAAATCATTAATTTATCATTTACCCTTAGACGTTTTCTAGGATTAGTCATAAAAAGATATAATTTATTAAGGTTGTGGATGCAAAATAGGACCAATTAAAACATAAATAAGGATAAAGAAAGAAAGGTGGGCTCAAAAAGTGTGAAAATACAAAGGTATGCATTTTCCTACAATACATTTAGCCCCCACTTTAGTGAGAGGATGAAATTTCTTCAAACTCACACTAAAGTATCCAACCACACAATCAAGAGGGGTTCAAATGTACAAATGCTAGTAAGATAGGATGACAATAATCAAGAGGATGGCCAAGCCCCCAAGATCAAGATCCTATAATAGATCAACATAGGCAAAAAGGAACACACTTGTGGATGATATATGAATCCATAACCAGATCGCAGACATACACCATCAAAGATAGAAAAAATAAAAAAAATGCAACAAATCAAGCTTCGACTAGTCGTCCAACACGATGTGGACCAAGTCTAGGCTATTTATCCAAAAAAGGTTTACAAGTGGAACACGATTTTCACTATGCGAACAAAACACATACTCAAGAGGGATATTGAAGCTATTTGTCCACTAGGTGAGCACCAAGAGATCCATATCAAAGTCATACCTCCATGACTATGATAAGGACAAAGAGAAAATGCATGCTCACAAGGGTTAGTGAAGCTAATTGTTCACTAGGTGAGCCCCAGGAAACCATATCAAAGACATACCTCCATGAATTTAATAAGGTATAAAAATGAAACACAACAAGAAAGAGGGATGTTCAAAGGGATTTTTCTTAGTTTGTGCAACGTTTCTTCTTAGGGAAAATTGTGCCTAATGTCTCCAAGATAGAACAATTCAAAGAAATATCACGCTCTCGAAGGAAATTGAGCCTAATGAGACCGCCAAGAAAAGGATGCATCACAAGAAAAAATAAATCGCATAATGAAACATGAGTGTCAATGTATGCACCCACTTTAAAGCGGTTGCTAACACCATTGTTGTGAACAGTTGCTTTAAAGTAGAAGAAGACATGAGAGGCTTATTTGGAAAGCCCTATGATAAGTCATAAATTTTCAAATCAAACTACATCGTGAATAAGTATGTCACATGTGAGCCAACTTAGGACATGTCATCCACATCCCAAGCTTGCTCTTATATATACATGGAAGGTGATCAACTAGCCAAAAGAGACAATGATAAGTGACATATGGGTATGTGAAAGATGATGCTGGGCCAAAACATGGCGATATGTAAGTGATATGATGGCCAATGTGGCTAACAACTTTTTCTTACCCAAAATTGATGAAACAAAAAGGGTTTTTAAAAGAGATTCTCAACTTTCCACAAATATAAATTATGCTTTACTTTTATTTTTATAAATTATTATTATTTATTTTCTATTTGAATTACAACTAAAGTACTCATTGATAGGTTGATTGAAAAAAATCTATAGCTTTCAAACGGTATCACAATTTTTGAATCTAAAACATGCATCACATTCTATTCTTTACATACTATAGGATTAAAAAAAATGAATTTCATGAAGTTTTGACCAAGTTAAGGTGGTCAGACATATGAGTTTTTATATATTTTAAAATTTGTAATAAAAAATTCATAATTAATTATTTACTTTGGAAACAATTATAAAAAAATATGGATAACATTGAGACATGAGTCCTCTACTTATATCTTAAATCTTATAAAAATATATTATCATTTTATTGTGGTTAAGGTGGTCAGATAGACACCTACTTCTTATTTTTCCCTCAAATTTAAGTACTATTGCATTGAAATTTTAAATTTTCACCAAATAGATTCAAAAATAAAAATAAAACCTAGTAGTTTAAAAACTACATTCAATTTGCTACAGATTCTATTTTTACATATTTTTGAAATAATATAGATAACTTATTCAAATTTTTACATCAAGTTTCCTAAATCTTATTTTTTGAATTTTCATCGCCACTTAAGGGCCTCTTTTTTCTATGATGATCCTACACATACCCATATGAGGACAAGGCTAGCTAACCCCTTGCTCCCACTTAGTGCAAGACAAGGATGACCCAAAATGATTGACGAGAAACATGAGCTCATGTGAAAATCAGTATCAATTCAAGGAATTAGGTGCTTCAAAACAAGGAAGAGCACCACCCTCCTTAAGATGTTGGAATTTATCACTTAAAGCCTTACATTCATTAGTAGAATTACCATGAACTCTATGATATGCACAAAATTAATTCTTTTAGTAAAATTTCTTTCGTGTTCTTGGAGGGAGAGATATCAAACAATCTTGGAGGAGTCTCAACAAGATACCCTCTTGATCAATGGTAGATATTGCTTTATTTTGTGACAAAGATATATCTCGTTTAGTACAAGGTTTTATACCTACACAAGATATATTTTGTTCTCTCCTTGAAAGGAGGATGTAAAATCTAATGAATTCGAATCATAAGTATTTTGTGTGATGATATTAATGTTAATTGAGGATTTAGTTGTTTCTTTCAAAGTATAACAATCAAGACCACTAGTACCTATCAATTCAGAATGCACTATTGTTAAAGTCTTCTTAGAAGAATATTTTGTAAGAGTTGATATTGAGTGAAGGATTATTTGTTTCTTTCAGAGGACAATAACCAAGACCACTAGTCTTTTCTTGCATGTGAGGCTCTATACGGACACAATTAACTTGTTCTCTAGAATCACATCATTTTCCACTATACCCAAGTTGTTTCATAAGGTCAAAACCTCTTCCATAATTTTTTTTCATTTCTTTTGGATTTAGTGGTTGTTGATTTTTAGTTTCATCAAAGTTTGTTGTGTATGTTGTCTTTTATTATAAAGTGTTTGAGGTGGATTATTTTGAGGGGTCATTGGAATTTTGTGTTGAAATTACCACTTTTTATTTTCCCTCTTCAAAGTATTTATTTATGATCTTGTATTCTCCCATGAATGTAGGTTTGAAATCCAAGGAACCCTAATCATCTTCGAATAGCTTCGTGATTTCTTCTATGTGTTTTTCTTTGTCTTTTTTTTTGCATAAGATCTACTTGTGTAGTTGGTGTTAATGTTTTCAAAGGATTCTCCTTGTTTTACTCAATGTTCTAACAACTATTTGGTTCGGGATCAACCTCAAGTATGTGCACTTTGTTATTGTAGAAATATTTCATGATATGATGCAAAGTAGAAGGCACACCATTGATTTTGTGAATCCATGGTCTCCCTAAAAGGAGGTTATATGAAATATCTTGAGGCATAACATGGATCAATGTTTTTAATGTGGCCTTTCCAGATGTAATAGGTAAATTAATCACACCAAGCAATCATTTTCTCACATTAGCAAATCTATTAATGGATAAAGAGGTAGGTTAAATTTTTGATCTATCCACACCAAGCCTATCCAAAAGAATCACACTACACACATTGAGGTTCGATCCATTGTCAATATGGATTCACTTATACATCTTCCCTTGTAGTGAACTATTACCATGAAGTCATCATATTGTTTTTGCACTTCCAAGAGGGAGCTCACTTTGGTGGAAAACAGTGTCAGTATTTATTCCTTTTGCTATGTCATGCGGTTGTGCATGCGAAGGGATAGGAACTTGTTGTAAGGAATTTTGAATCATGTTACGATAGTGAGGGGAGGCTTGAATAAGGTCCCATAATGATATCTTATTAGTATTGTTCTTAAGTTGTTCAACAAGATCATACTTCTTTCCACGAGGAGGACCTAGTAAGATAAGGTTAGGTAGTATAGGATTAGGAAATGGGAGGGATGTTGAAGGTGTTTTTCTTGGTTTCATATTATTCCTGGTGTTATATGTATGAGCAATAGTGTTATAACTATATTATTGCGACAAATTTTTCTTAGGTGGTTCAAGGATGAGGAAAGGTTTATTTTGAGTTTGTGGTTTTTGTGAGGGTAGATAAATGATAATTTTAGGCTCAGGAGAGTACATCAAAGGATATCTAATGTGCATAACCTTAGAATAAATTCCATGATGTTTTAGTGAAGGGGTTTCTAAATTCTCTTCAACATCTTCATCAAAGAAATACTCATCAAAATTGTTTGAAAGACATGTCTCATTTTTCTCATATTTTTGGACCATGATATCCTTCCTTCGAGAAGATTTTTTAGGAGAACTAAAAACCAAATGTTCTCAATAAGGGTTTCCCAAGGTGAAGAGGGAAAACTAAGATTCTCATGAGTTTCATCAACCAAAGTATCTATAATGCCCCACCAAGGAAATTGAGAGGACAACACTAACAATGGCACAAAAATGGAGCCAATTTTTTTTTGTAGAATTAAAAATGGAATGCATTAGATTACATAACATAAAATCTAAACTTAGGTCCTCTAAGGTTCCATGACCATGTTACTCACATAACTATCAACCAAGATAAAAATAATCATTAAATTAACTATTATGATAACATGTTTTAACTAACAAGTAGGGTTCATTTTATAGGCATTACGTTAAATTTTTCCACATAACATATCAACTAATAATCAACATTAAGTTCATTTCTAGCTAACTGCATATATACAAGTTGCATTACATTAAGTATTAATTTCAAAAGAATACATCAATATTAGTACATCATTACAATATTTACAACAATGCTTCCCTGAGTACATGTGGGAAGAATACATCTGATTACATTAAATAGTACAACCAAGATACAACCCAATACATATACATAAAATATTGTCTTCTCAAATTGGATCATGAACTAGAATCTGCTACACAAGGTACAACCTCCACACCCACGAACATGCGACAAGCTTACCCAATGGAGAAAAAAAACTAACCTCCCGACCATGTGGAACCCTAAGGTCCACCCCCTCATGATAGGAGATAGAAAAAGGTCCCACTACATGTAAATAGTCAAGAAGACAATAGGCTAACATAAGTGTCAGCCTCCTACAATGATTTTAATAACCGATCCTTTACAACCATGATTCAAAGATTGGAAATACGACCTAAATAGCCATCTTAACCATCATGAAAGTACACTTAAATTTTCAACCCAGGGATGTGAACTTGAAATGGGTCAACACAATATATGCACTAGGGACTTCAAAGTAGTCATCTTCATTCTACAACTAAGAGATACTTAATGCTGAAAGTAAATTGCATGAAAGGAAACAAGGTAAATGTTGAACATCCCTCAATGAAACTTAACTGAACATGCACAATAGGAATGAAAATATGAGCAACAAATAGGAAACTACTATGCTCTCTTTAGCTAGAGGAACAATCATAGAATGGACTTCTAGTGGCTGCAAAAACAATCAATGTCAGATTCTTACTAAGTACTAAACAAAAGCTAATACTAATCTATCTAGGCTAACAAATTACTCACCAAGTGGGCCCCCTTGGATGAGTATCCTCTAAAACTACTGCAATATTAGATTGAACTTAGATACTTGATTCAGATTCCCATTTCATTCATTTGAAAAATGTAATTACACAAAGAGCTTGTACAATAACTTGGCGATCAACTCACTAAATCGCTAGCTTTATTTTTTTCTACTACCTTGAGCAAGGAGGAATCAAGCCTTATTTATCAAATAAAATAGGGCCATCAACTCCCACTAACTGAGAGGATGCCATTTAGGGAAAGCAAAAGAAAGTGGAAGTGATGGTTACACATGCAGTGGAATCCATTGGACATGCAAGCCCAAACATGGAATTAACCAATGCAGTAAATCCCTCAAAGCTTAATGAAATAAAATATCGGCACAAAGTGGTTACATGCGACTGATAAGGAATCTTCTATCGGCATCCTCTAGTTGACCATTGCGTGCACCCTCTGCATGAGTAGATAGCGACTGCATTCCTTAACTTGGCATTTCCAATCATGTCTACATGGAAATGTCAGTACACATAATAACTACATAGAAAAAATTATCTAAGATAACATTCATCAATCACATGCAAGATAATATAGATACTTCACATATTAAGCCAAATATCATTAAAACTGGCAAAGGGGGAATTAAACCCAAATATTAGAAGGTCTGAAAGAAAAAAATAAAAAGTATTAGCATGCAATGTGAAAGTTCATGATAATATCAGAAAATAGACTATGGATTTAACCCATAATTAAGCCAAAATCCAAACTCATCACTCTCCCCAACCTAACGTTTTGTTAGTCCTCCAGCAGGGGAAGAGTTATGCTTTTGCTTAGTCATGGCTCTGAAATCTACAATCGATAGCTACCTAATGTCTGTGTCTGTTGTGGGTGAATTGGGGTTCCAATAGAATCCTCCAAACCAGCTGAGTCTCTTCCATCTCTACTTTTCCTCTACAATTTCATATAAGAAGAATCAGAAATTTGGTACAAGCCACATGAGGATAGGTGGCTAAAAAGTTAGGGGAAGCCATTCTTGCCCTTGCATTCTCCCAATTTGAATATGTAGACATGTAAAAAATACATGCACCTTATTTTGATCATATTAACTTTGTTTCATATTGAATCAAACTCTCAGCTTATCAACACCTTTCATCCCTTAATTAAATAACTCATTATTTATTTAATTAGGTCTTTCTCCTCTGCTGATTAAATTAATCAATTTAATTTAATTAATCCTCAATCCCTCTTTAATTAAATAATTTATTTTATTTGATTAGGTCTCTAAAGTCCTCTTATTAAATTGAATAAATTAAACCTTATTTGATTTAATCTAATATATTCCTTCTTGGTTAAATAAATCAAATCATTTATTTAATTAAACCCTTCCTCTCTTTTTTTATTTAAATCAATTCATAAATTTAAGTCTAAATTGTCACATCTCCTAATCCCTCATTAAATTAATCAAATCATTGATTAAATTAATCCCTATCACTAAAATCCTCTAGAGAATGCAACTTGCACAAGAAATCAATTACTTTGATTTATTAATTCATCCATTTTCCCTCACATGGCATAAAAGGGGAATATTCCCTCAATTTGAATTCAAAATCCAAATGGGCTTGGTCCTTCCAACAAGGCATTCAATGCCTCTTACATGTCCTTGTGCATTGAGCCAAGTTATATTAACTCTATTTCTTTCATCCCCCCTAAACATGCCACTTCATCAAATTCAAAATTCAAACTTGCACATTAATCAAAATGTGCTCATTCCTCCTCCAATCACATGTGGACAACTGGCCTCTTCTCATTGGTTGGTATTTTATCCCACATTCATCCAAATCCCTCATTCTTACAATTTGGGAATCTATAAATGAGAGAATCTTCCTCTCATTCTATCATCCATAATTTGAGTAAACTTACTATACTCAACTTCTTCCTCAAGCATATCTAGTTTCATCCATTTCTTCACATTCTTAGCTAGGTTATGTAGATTTTTATCATGAAGCTTGATTGAATCTTCATCAAGGTGGATCACTCACCAAACCATCAACAAAGCTTAAAAGGGAGTTGGGAAAGGGCTGATTTTGACATACCAATTGGCACCAACTCCCCCATGGGATCAAGAGTTTGCATTGTTTAAATTAATATTTCATTGCTTTCTTATTTATTTCTTCGTTTTTCCTATTTTTAAGCATTATGGGGAATACTTGTTTCTTTCATATGATCTAATGTTGTGCTTGTTTTCCTTATTTGTGCAGGTACAAAATTGGGGTTCATAGAATATACCTTTCAATTCTCTTCAGTGCAACAACATAGTTGTGGATGGAATGTGGCTCAACTTTCTTTAGCTCATTAGTTAATGTGTTCCATCTTTGAGATAAGTATCTCCTCATAGTATCCTCTTTTGCTGCTATTTTGACCTCATACTCATTGTATGCTGCTTCAATCTAAGGCATAATCCTATTTCCATAGCTTGGTCTGAAGAGTATTATGTTCCAATCTGTATAAATTCCTTTGGGGTCCCTGGATTCAGCTCTAATAGCCAAAGGAGTACTAGATTCCTTCCCCTTGTAAGCATTATATTGCTCACCCCAAATGATTTCGTTATGAACCTAGGACATGAATGCTCTCAATTGGACATCCGCCACATAAAGCAGTGGGTTCCAATCTTGGTCTTTACTAATTGAAAAATTATGCAAATAAAAATCACATAGAAGTTTTTTCATTTTTGGGGAGGCAATTTTGTAAGCATTGAAAAATTCCATAGGGGTTTCAATTGAAGGATTCAAATCTGAAATGTATCTTGACAGTTTAAAGGAGAGATAATTTTCTTTTAGACATAGGGCATAATATCTTGGTGGTGTTCTTCATGCTACAATTTGTGGCACCATGGTTGCAATATTATCCATCCTCTCTTTCAGAGAGGAAATCTCCTGATTGTTATCCTCAATGATCTCATCCTTCTCTTCAATTTCCTTTTTCAGTCTTTTCTTCTCGTTTTTCCATTCTTCCTCCCATATTTTTATCTCTTTCCACATATTTAAAAATATTACATGAACTATAAAACCAAGGGGATTATGAATTCCTACCAGTACCTTTGTTGATGCCCCATATAGTACCAATTGCATTGATTCAGGTAGTCCAAAAGGTTTGAACCAAGGGGGTACACTTTCTTCTTCCACTTCCCATTGCATGGGTTCTTCTTGTTGTTCCTGTAGTTGCTGCAAGAACTCTTGTTCTTGTTGGAAGAAAACTTGATCTTGCTATAGGAGCTCCAAATTTTCTTCATTCTCTCGAGTCTCCACTTCTTCTGCAACAATATCAAGATCTACCAAGGTCATATTTGCTAATTCTTCAAACACATCCTTTCCTTTAATAGTTTCCTACCACATTGGGGCCTCTGCACTCTCATATGTTGTCTTTGTATGCCTAGGGATTTTTCTTGAAGGCATATCAACAACAGGTGTTGATTTATTAGAAGGTCCCCCATTCTTTTATTTTTGCTACAGGATGAGTAGTGCTAGCCTTTCTCTTTCTAACACTAGGTATCTCCCTATTTACAAGTTGGGTTTTGACTTGTCCTTTTCATTTTTCCTTTCATGCCCTTCTTTTATGTCCCCTAGTTCTTAATAGGGTCCCGAGTGGAAAATTATCATCATAATTTGAGGAAGAACATTTTCTTTCAAAGTACTTGGTTTCAGAGGAACTAATGTTTATAGTTTCTTTTCCTATAGGAGGAGTCATATCAACACGAGAGGTTGAAGCACTAGGGGTGGCTTTGGTTGTGCTTAATTTTCTACCAGACCTATGTGTTTGAGATGAAACCCTAGGTTGAAAATGCTCGTGTTTGAACTAATCAATGTTTACAAAATCCTCCCAAGATATTCTAGGTGTAGCATCATGCAAATATTTTACAACTAAAAATTTAATTAGCCAATGATGGGAAACAGATATTTCCCTACCTTTCTAAATTTCTATTGCCATGATGGATAGAAGGTTGTAAAAGATATTGGGTATGCTCATCCTCCCATGTCTCATATGAATCAACAACTTGAAATGCACTAAATGCAGATTCGAATTTTGACCCTCGTAAGTGATATATCTGATGATATAGATGACTGCCTACTTCCATGTCTTAGATACAGAGATTCTTTTAGCAACCTGTTTGTTAATAGTGATCAGAGGATCACCATGCATTGTGAATATAGCCCTAGTTGTCCTGGCATCTCTCGAAATAGGGTAGGGTTTTCCATCAGCTAGAAACCCTGATACTTCTGCAATTCATTCCTATGTTGCGATAACCTCAAGCCCTTTCACTATGGATTTTCCATTTGAGAATGTTTGGGAAAACTCTAACGCAATCCTTTCGTCGAACCTGCCCAACTTCAAAAAATAATCCATCCAACCACAATTTTGAAATGTTGCAAGACACTTTACATTCTACAATAAAGTGTCATGAACTGAGGGCTCATTTCATGTGATTTCACCTCCCATTGTCTAAAACCAACATGTTTCTCTGCAAAATTTCCTTCTATACTCCCATCTGTAAACAAATTATTTCCTGCATGCTAGTTGAATAGTTGACTGAATTTTTCCTTTACTCTTTTTTTTTAGAAATTACCATTTGCATTTGAAGATTATGATAGGGTGAGAAATAGTAATAAAGGAATTTATTATGAAAGGAAATGTCGACGACAGTTTAGTGTCACATTAGGTCAACTATGAAATTTTAAATTAGCCAAGTAAGGTCATGGACTGGCATATGGTAATAAATTTGCATCTTCCAAACCTCTCCCCCCAACCTAAATCTGGACATGTGTCCACACATGTGAAATGGAAGTAGCGTCATGATAGGGGGAGTATGTGAACATCTACACTATCATACAATAATTGAATGAAATTTTCTAAGAGATAATAAAAGAAGCAATTAATGCACACATACCTGAGTGTGTACAACATGATGGGGTAGAGGATTCGTTGCAATGATCTTGGAAAAATTATCACTTTCCTTTATAAGTAATAAAGTAGAAGTCTTTATTATGAAAAGTACATACCTAAATTAGGCAAAAGGAGGGACACTAGGTCCACTACCTTTGGCTACAAGAATTGTTCTCAGGTGCTACATGTTGAATGAACTGTTGTAGGAATTCTTCTTTGGAAGTTGGCATCTAATATAATTTGAGATGATTCCCATTGACTAGTAATTTGAATCTAATAGGGTCAATGGTGGTGAGATACAAAATTCCATTGGGAAATACCTCAGTAACTTCATATGTCCCTACCCACCTTTTCTATAATTTTCCTCCATTATCTTAATACCGTGAGTCATAAAGCAATGCCCAATCACCTGGCTGAAATTTATTTTCTTTGATGAATTTATCATGCCATTTGACTTTTTGATTCTGCACAACTTCAGTATGGTGCAAGGTTGATTTCCTCATCTCATCTAATGCATTCAGCTTCATGATCCTTTCTTTATGTGCCTCAAAAAATTTCATCCCTAATTCAACTATTGTTTGGATATTTTTATGCTCGAACTCAATGAGCATCATGGTTGTCTTCCCATACAATAGCTCAAATGGTGTGAAGCTTGTAGTTGTCTTCCATGTGGTTTTGTAAACCTAAACTGCTTCTGATAATCTATTTTCCCAATCCTTTCTATGAATGTGCATTGTTTTTGTTAGGATGGCTTGAATCTCTATGTTTGTCACCTCAACTTTTCCATTTTCTTGAGGGTGATATGGAGTGGAATTTTTGTGCCTTATATTATATTCATTAACTAATGATGTAACAAGTGTTGAGGTAAACAAAGCTCCTTGGTCAGTCACAATTTCTCTTTGCATGCCATATCATGTGAAAATTTCTTCATAAAGGAACTTTGCAACTTTTTTGTCTCTTGCATGTGTCATGGCTTTGACTTCTACCCATTTAGTCACATAATCAGTGCATACCAAAATATAAGACTTACCATTAGATGGAGAATCAATGGATCCCACAAAATCCAATCCCCACTTTTCAAAGGGAGTAACTACTACTTGGGGAAAAAGTGGCATCTCATCTGACTTCGTTGGTCGGCCCATCCTCTGACATCTATCACGTTTCCTTGTATATATGTCTGTATCTTTGTGGAGTGTAGGCCAGTAGTATCCTGTGTTCAAAATTTTCATTGTTGTCCTCTTAGCTATAAAGTTTCCTCCACATGGTTCATCATGGCATGCATGCATAATATCAAAGGTCTCATCTTCTCTCACACATCTTCTCATAACATGATCTGGTCTAGTATAAAATAGGCATCCAACTATCCATGAAAAAGGGAAATATTTTTCAATCAACACTCTTCTCTATTTTGGAGAGAAGTGAGGAGGAACCTTCCCTATCACAAGGTAATTGGCTATGTTAGCATAATAGTGTTTTTGCACACTAATGGAGAATAGATGCTCATCTAGGAAGGAATCATCTATGTCTTGATTATCCTCTAATGTGGTCATCCTTGACAGAAAGTCTGCAACAATGTTAGTCTTCCCTGGTTTGTCCATGATAGTTATGTCAAACTCTTGCATTAGTAGCAACCATATAGCTAATCTTCTTGAGATTAGAGGTTTATTCATGAGATACTTAATGGCTGCATGATCAGTGTTAGAAAAATTCGGTAACTTGTGATATAGTGCCTGAATTTATTCAAGGCATAGATTATTGCTAGCATTTATTTCTCTATTACTATGTAATTGAATTCTACTCCCTACAAGTTTTTACTGAAAAAATAGATGGTGTTTTCAACGGCTTCTTCTTTTTATCCTAATATTTCTCCTATGGCATAGTCTGAGGCATCAATATGTATATCGAAAGGGATTTCCCAATTTGGTCCTTTCAGTATAAGAGCATGAGTTAGGGTTATCTTTAAGTCAAGAAATTATTTGTCATAGCCTTCTATCCATTGAAACTCAATATCTTTTGTCAGAAGAGTATATATTAGGGAAGCTATTTTACTAAAATCCTTGATGAAACATCTATAATAGCCTGCATATCCTAAAAATTCCTAGCATCCTTTTGTTTTCCAATTATAGGAAAATTATTTATTACCTCAATTTTTGTTGGATCAACTTGAATACCATGGTTTGAAATGTAGTGACCAAGGACAACATCTTCCTACATCATCATGAAGCACTTTTCACTATTTAAGGACAAATTTTGATCCTCACATCTTTGAGTACTTTCTTCAGGTTCTTCAATGCTTCATCAAAGGTGGTACCATAAGAAGTAAACTTTATAGATCTCCATGCAATCAAGGGAGATGTCTAAGAATATACTGATGACCACTCTTTGGAAAGTGGTAGGGGCATTTCATAGCCCAAATGGAAGCACATAATATGCATATGTTCCCCAAGGAAATGTAAATGTAGTCTTCTCTTGGTCTTTTGGTGCAATTTGAATCTGATTGTATCCATTGAATCCATCAAGAAAGAAGAAGTATTATTTTCCTACAAGAGAGTCTAGGACTTGGTCTACAAAAGGTAGGGGAAAGTGATCATTCTTAGTGGAAAAATTGAGCTCCCTATAGTCAACACAAAACTCTCCATTTTCCTCTTTTCTTTGGTACAATTACCAATGGAGACACCCATTGGCTGTCTGAAATAGGGTAGATAAATCTTGCATCTAGTAAATTTTTCAGCTCTATTTTGATAATTTCTCTTAATGCAAGGTTGATTCTCCTTTGTGTCTTCCTTACAGGTGTATAGTCATCTTTGATATATATTCTATGAGTGTAGAGCTTTGGATCTAGTCCTTTCATATCATGGTAATCCTAGTATTTTATTTTTTTATGGGATTTTAGCAAATTTTCCAATGTCAATTGTTGTCTCTTACTCAATTTACTGTTGATATTCAAATATTTTCCCTCAAAAATTTGTACTTGTGTAACTAACTCTATCATTGTTGCTTCATTAATATAAGGTATCTTAAGTTCAGGCGACAACATTGTGTGAAACATAATTTTTGTTGTAGGAATTTTTCTTGTTAGAAGAGAGGCTACAAGAAGCCTGTGTGTAGAGTCAATGGCTGCAAGAAGAATGGTTGCAGGAAGTATGCCAGTAGAGACAGTGACTGTAGGAAGATCGGGCAAAAATGACATGAGTGTTTGGTCGATGTCTCCAAAATCAGATGATGGTTCCTCTATCTGACGTTGGTTCTGAAGGATACTAGATAACACTTCATATTCATCTTGAAGCTGCAGGAAAGGGCTTCTTCTAAGCATCATGAGCTATGCCATAGAGTTAATGTATTCAACCTCTTCACTAACTTGTGGCCACACAAAATTATCTTCATCATGGGATGGATGAGCAGGGGGGAAATAACAATATTTTTAGTGTTCCTACCATAATAAATGGTCATGTCACCCAATCAACATCCAATATAAGCGTCCACATTTTCTAGCCATGGTTGGCCAAGGATAATGGGATACCCACTAGGCATAGCCTTGGGAGAAAGAACCATGAAGTCGACATGATACTCCCAAGAATCTAAAATCACCACAAGGTCTTCTACTATGCCATCTAGCTTAACAGTGGAACTATCATCAAGCTGAAGGACTATAGGAGTGGATCTCTTGCTTGTGATATTCATTTGCTGCAGGATGTCTTTGGTCATCACATTGATTGTTGCAACCAAGTCAATTAGATAATTCTTTATGTTTATTCCATTTATAACAACTTCAACCACAGGGCTACCTGGATCATTGTACTTGGGAATAGTGACTTTTCCAAGCATGATGTCAGTAACCTAGCCTACCACATGGACTATAGTGGGGTATTTATTTTTCCTACCTGATTTATTAAGGTATGCTTCCTTGATTTCCTTTCCATAGATATGGGCATCGTTGATTGCTTGAAATAGTGGTATCTGAACACATATGTGCTTAAGCTGATCTAGGATATCAAAGTTATTTTCCTCCTTGTTTTCTTTTTGTTTGGTAGCTTCTAATCTTTGAGGAAACAGTGGGTCTTGTACTAATTGATTTGTTGGAGCTAGTTCAAGAGATTTAGTTGCACAAGGCTGAATGGGTTCAGTGAAATATTCTTCCTGCTCTTCCATGGGTAGTTTAATGATAATGGGGGTGGAAGGGGCTTGCAAGGTTGTTCCTAAATGTAGGAATATGTCACTTAAACTCACAAAATAAGTAGGGAATTGGTTTGGATCAATAGAATATACACATTGCTGTTGTGGTTTATTATTTGAGTTAGGTGTGGGTTGGGTTGGTAAGTGGGTAGGTTTAGGTGCATTTGCATTTGGATTAATAGGAGGGGGCATTAAAGCAGGTTGTTGATTTTGGGAAGATGGTTGCATGTAGTTGGTGGGTTGATTTGGCCATTGCTAGCCACCTCTCCATTGAGATGTTTGTTGCCAATTTCCTGGAGGTGGTTGCCAAGGTCCTTGAAACTATTGCCAATTCCCCTGAGGTTGCTACCACTAAGGTGGGGTATTTTGATAATTGGACCAAGTATTAGGTGGGTTATTCCAAGACTGGGGTGGGTATCCTCCACTAGATGGATAGGGTGGCTACCACTGGTTACTAGATGAATAAGAGTTAAAATATGGTCCAACAAAAGATAATAGATCTAGTGGCATACCTTGTCTTGAATCCCATAGCCTCTTTTGTGCAGCAAAGTAAACTTGGTCTTCCTCGGTCTAGATTGGCTTGAACTAAGGTGGTATCTACTTACTATCAATGTTGTCTATCACCTTGCATCTGCAGTCTCTCTTCTTTTGTCTACACTAGGGGAAATATTCTATCAGTATTGCCTCTACCTCCTCATGTTTATTTCTAGCTTGAAGCATATCTAGCTGAGTAGCTAGATTGTTATTTATATCTTGCTTGAAATCTGCCAACAAATTAGTAATCTCCATCCTTGGGAATCCACTGCTAGATGATTTACCCATAGAGGATTGATATGCCCTTCCTTTCTTTGAAGCTTCCCTAGAATAATTTTGACAAATCTTCTTGATATCATCCCAAAGGACTTGAGTGATATCTCGTCCTACCATTAATTCCAAGGAATTGGTGCAACTTTCATTAGTTCCTCTTAGGAAAAGTAACTTTTGTGAGTCTTCATTGAGTGCATGATGTGGAGATTTCTACAAAAAAAATAGAAACCTTGAAGTGAAATCTTCCAAGCTCTCATATTCTTTTTATTGCATTCTAAAAATGTCTCATCCTCTTATGTCACTACCCCTACAACATTCCTTGTATTTTTCAAGAAACTTTGTCTTCATCTCTTCCAAATTTCTCATAGTATTTCTGATAAGGCTCACCATCTCAATGCAAATTATTTCAAAGCAGTAGGGAACAACTTAAGTCTGTGGGCATCAGTGGTATAATCATAGCTTCTGCAAAGTATTCCAAACTCAAACAAGAAGGTATCAGGATCCTTTATAAAAAGTCCATAGAATTTAGGAAGGAATAAGGCAAGGATATTCTTGAGGTTATCTACTTCATCTTGTTCAACAATGGGAAAAGGGAAAAGTGATTGGTTCTGCTTGTTAGGCCTGTTTGCATTTGCATCAGCCATATCTTGATGAAATTCCAGAATAAAGGGTTCTTCGACAGGATTTTGGTCTTCAAGGGAAACTTCAAAACTAGTCAAGTCAATGAATATATTAGAAAAGGGTTGTGGCTCTTCTTCTTCTTCATTTCTGGGCAGATTTGGAAGCTCTATTGGTTGAAATGGCTCAATATGATTATTAGGAAGAATTCTCCCAAAAGAATCTCTTATTCTTCTATGCATGCGGTACCAACTCAGTATCATCCAAATCACACAAAGAATGGGTGCGAAAAAATAGTGGATCATAAATTCTAACACTAAGAGAAAACTCCAGAAATACTAGAACAAAAAAATAAAATAACAATGGCTCCAAAGGACTCCCTAGTTTAACACCATCCCCGACAATGGTGCCAAAAATGTCAGCCTCCGACAATGATTTTAATAACTGGTCCTTTACAACCATGATTCAGAGATTGGACATCCGACCTAAATAACCATCTTAACCATCATGAAGGTACACTTAAATTCTCAACCCAGGGACGTGAACTTGAAATGGGTCAGCACAGTATATGCACTAGGGACTTCAAAGTAGTCATCTTAATTCTATAACTAAGAGAGACTTAATGCTAAAATTAAATTGCATGAAAGGAAAAAAGGTAAATGTTGAACATCACTCAATCAAAATTAAACTCAACATGCACAATAGGAATGAAAATATGAGAAGAAAAAAAAGAAACTACTCTGCCCACTTTGGCTACAAGAATAGTCATATAATGGAGTTCTAGTGGCTGTAGGAACAATCAATGCCAAATTATTACTAAGTACTAAACAAAGGCTAATACTAATTTATTTAGGCTAACATATTACTCACCAAGTGGGGCCCCTTGCATGAGTATCCTTTAAAACTACTGCTTCCTTAGGTTAAACTTAGATACTTGATTCAGAATCCCATTTCGTTCATTGGAAAAATGCAATTACAAAAAGAGGTTGTACAATAACTTGGCAATCAACTCACTAACTCATTAGATTTCTTTTTTTTGTACTACCTCAAGGAAGGAGGATTCGAGCCTTATTTATCAACTAAAACAAGACCATCAACTCCCAATAACTGAGAGGATGCCATTTAGGGAAAGCGAAAGAAAGTGGAAGTGGTGGTTACACATGTAGGGGAATCTGTTGGACATGCAAGCCCAAATGTGGACTCAACCACTACAGTAATTCCCTCAATGTTCAATGATGTAAAAGCTCGACATAGAGTAGTTACATGCAGCTTGCAAGGAATCTTCCACCGACATTCTCTAGTTGACCATCACGTGCATCCTTTGCATGAGCATCTGGCATTTGCATTCCTTAACTTGGTATTTCCAATCATGTTTGCATGAAAATGTTAGTATGCATAATAACTGCATAGAAAAATTATCTAAAAGAACATTCATCAAGCACATCCAAGATAATATAGATAGTTCACATATTATGTCAAATATCATTAAAATTGGTAGAGGGGGAATTAAACCCAAATGTTAGAAGGTTTGAAAGAAACTATAAAAAGTATTTGCATGTAACGTCAAAGTTCATGATAATCTCAACAAATAGACCATGGATTTAACCCATAATTAACTCAGAAACCAAACTCATCAATTAGCAAGGGATAAACATGGACTCCAACACATCACTACTCATAACTCAACATCACTTACGACATTGAATTCACTTCTAGAGGTACACACACAACAAAAGGGAAAAGTACAACTAGGGAATGCTTGACTGCAATAGGGTGGAGTCATCACATAGCTTGATATGGGTTATATTGTCAGATCTTCCTAAGCCCTGCCCCCATCTTGGGTTATCCTGGCAACCTCTACCGATCCCCAGCCCTCATTCAAACTCAAGCAAAATTAACGAACCTTTCATGAGGACAAGGTAGTTGATCTTGCCATTCCAGACCTTCTCATCTCATCTCAAGCCTATACAAGCACTTGAGCCATGAGTGAGGCATGCATTATCTTAATTAATGTGAAATCTACCCATTCTCTTAATTCATTATTAATGTTATCACTAGATTAAGAAACTCCCAATAGGTTATCTTGGACAACCACTTTGGGTTTTGACCCCCATTGAGAGCCACTCCCCCTTCTTGCAACTAGTAAACCCTACAAATCAAGCAAGGCATTAACCATCTTGCATACTCATCATAATCACATGATTCAAAAAATAGTGCAAGACATTGACCTTCTTGCACACAACACAAAACATAACCAAACCACTTCCAGGAGAAACCAACATAAAAATCATATATTGCCAAATACTCCCTCCTAGGCCTCTAGAAACCAATCTTATCAATTTGCACAAATGAGTCCCACTTTGAAACAAATACAAAAATCATCCCAAACCAAAATTCAAACACAATATTCAATACAAGCAAATAATCAAACAATGCAACCAAACGACCATAACATACCTTGGAAAAGTACTCTTTTAAATAAGGAATAATGTCAAATCACTCATTTCCACTTAATCCATAATTCAATTAAAGGATTATTACTCCAAATATTTGTACTTGAAAAAATATCTATAGAGACAGTATTCCAATTATTTAAATTTTCACAGCATCTCTATTAAGTGACAATAAATAACTGAAATAACAACTATTCTAAATAACTAGCTATGTACTATTTTTTATAAATCAACTATTAAATAATCATGAAAGAAATCATCATACATTGATTAACAAAAGATAATCTAAATAATTTATTTAAACAAATCTTTTGATTATCTAATTGTGAGTAAACCTGTTCTCTACCTAATTACCCATTTCACTGATCTACTTGAACAATCAATTCCCATACACAAAGTTATTCTATTACTATAATCAAATACATAAATTAATATATATGTATTCATACACACACACATATATATATTTATTTATGTGTATAGTATTAACAAAATGCAATTTTCAATACATTATATCAAATCCTAGAGTGGTAGCCATATGTATAATGAATCAAATTCCATACATCAAAAATACCCATCGCATGAACTTGATATATCCAATATCAAATAAAAATGTAGAGATGAAAACACCACATGATACATATAAAATTATATCCCAAATCCAAACATGCAAATACCAAATAGAAGGAATTTTTATCGCTGCCAAATAAATGTGCATTCATCGATTTACAACATAACCATTGAATATCAAACAAATGAATATAATGTAAAATGGCACGAAAAGTATCGAATGCCATAAAATTATCAATTGCCATGATGTTAAGGTTATCGACTGTTGTAAAAATTTATTTATTAGACTTCCCAACTAGCACTACATCTAGAAAAAGAGCTACAAAAGCAGGGACATAGGTGAAGGAGAGGGTGCACAAGCTGGCTAGAAGACCTTAGAAGAATCTCAATTCATGAAATGAAATGATGGTAGGGCACGCACCAACCTGGATGATGAAAAGGCTTCAAAACTCTTGAGAAAATGTAACTGAGTTGTAACTAATGAGGTGCACCGAAGGACACCATTACCAAGGCTTAATGAATCAAATGTACACTATATTGCAAGAATCGATTGCCTAAATTTTAACCATTGAATTGAAGCTAAAATATTTAATATAGAATGTAATATGCAAGGGTGTGCTGAAAGAGTTGGGTAAAGGCCTTCGAAACTTATAATGTGTATGCCATCGGTTGGGTGTTATGACCGAATGCCTAGATGTTGTTCAAGCTACATGAATCCTTCATGGGTTTAGAAGTAGGTAACTCTAAATTTGCAAGGGCTTTGTAGTCTTCATTTCAAGTTTATACAAGATGAAAGTATAAATTAAGTAATGAACTGCTCAACTAGATTCCCTACAGAAATTGTTCAACATCTAGAATAATGAGAGGGGGTGGTGAATCAATATTCCTCTAAAAATATTAGAACCCTTAAATAGATATCCACATAACATAATTGAAATTACTGAACAAAACACAACACCACATAACACAGATATTTTTATCATGGAAATCCGAGATGGGAAAAATCGTAGAGAGGGTTAACTCTCAAGTATTAACTATTTGGTTACATAATAAAAGGGTGGCTCACTATCACTCGGCTTACTTACCTAAATACAAAAGTAGCTATTATAGCTAACAGGGCTTATAGCCAAAGATAATATTACAAAATTGAATTGTTATAATTGCGTCTGCATATGCATGAATATAGTTCTTATTGAGGTGCAAAACTTCCATACAAACACAACTTTATCAAACTATATCACATATATCAATTCACAACTATACATCACATATATAGATTCATTTTGTCTTTGAGATTATGTCGCTTCACTTATATACTAGATCTACATATCCACATAGTCGGCTTACAGTAGAGATGTAAATGGATGAATGGGTTACCCAATATGTTGGCGTAGATGAAATATTTATTCCATGCTATGCAAAATAGGGCCAAACCAAAAACTATGTAGACCAAAAGCCTTATGTAGGTAGAATCACTACCAGAACAAAGAATAAGCCAAAGATAAGAATATTGGACAAATCAATGACAAATATCAACAATCTCCCCATTTGTCATTGATGGAAAACAAAATTATAGAATGCAAAAACTTAAAAAAGATAAACTATAGAACTCCCCTTGAGATTACTATCTCCATTTTTCTTTCTCTTTGTGTTTCTCCCCCTTTTGACATCAATAAACAAGGGGTGTTGGGAAAATTGTTTAAGAAGCGCCAGATGAACCACCGAAGAATGACTGCTTGATCTTCTAAAGATGAGAGATCCACTTTCCCTTATTATAATTCCACTACAATATTGCTTCAATTAACATCTATGCATGAACCTGAATAGACACAACAAGAGATTCTCCATCGATAATGGAGGAAGGTTAAAAAAGAGTAGCCTATTGTGCCTTCAAGAGGGCATGATTTATTAATGAAATACTATTGACACACATCTCCCAAAGATTTCTTAAAGGCATAATGATGTTTTATCTCTACTACTATAGTTTGAAGTACCTTTTGTGTAGTTCCTCAATTCAGGATCTCCCAAAATTAGATAAATCTTTAGATAGCTTGAAAAATTGATATGCTTACCAGATTTTTGACTCAATTGAGTCAATCACTTTTTTTATTTTAGTTGTGGCATCCAACAACTGCAAGTTTTATATGTATAGAGAGTTTCCTTCTTTGAGGTCTTGTCCTTTCTGGACAAGTTGATGAAGGTTTGATAAGGAACTTGCACACCGATCATTTAACTCTTATAAATTTATATTCCTTTCAACTTCCTTTTCCTTTTGGAGCTTTTCATTCATACATGCAAAGAGGTCCTTCGCAACATTCATGAGTTTTCTGCATTTATCTATGTTACTTTCAAAATCATCAATATTACATTTTAGGATAATTATTTGATGAGAAACAATGGTCTCTTCAATCAATTTGTCCTTTTCCTTTAACTCCTTAATTATTTCAGGTTTGCTTGAGGCCTGAATGGATTCTTTGATTTGAAATTTCTAAAAAGTTAATTTTCTCAAGATCAAGAAATACCTTGGAAGAGGTGATAGTTCAGACCGTGATTGGTGAAGCAAGTAAACTCTTCAAGGTGTCATAAAAGAAGGTATCGATGGAAGTTCCTGCAATTTCTTCTCTTTTCTCAATTTCTCCTGCTAACAATTCATTGCTTTCCTCTTGCTCAATGTTTCCTTCTTTTTTACCGGTATCAACTTCTTCTGCAATTATCTCTTCTTCTTTTCTTCCCAGTTCCTCTCCTTCCTTCTCAATTTTCTCTTATTATTTTTCAACTTCTTTTTCCTATTCTTCTACATTCATCAAAGCAACATTTTTATCTAGAGAATGAGAGTACCCAATTTCTAGAGGATTCAAATCAAGATTATACACTTTTCCATCTATATATTCTAGTACAAGGTTTACAACATTTTCAGTATCTAAATTTTTATGAGAGCAAGTGGGGGCAGTAGATGATGTATCCAATTTATCATCGATCAACATCCCAATTTTTCCTACCATGCTTGTAAGATTCTCAATGACTTCTACTTTCATCTTTTTGCAGCTTCTTTATTTTCCATAAGGGTGTGCTCCCTTTTTGTTATTCTCAACCTAGACTTGCTAAGTTCCTTAAATATTTCTAAACTTTCTTTGATTTTTTTTTAAATAGTAGAGATAGCTTCATTAACAATATCCTTATTAGTTTTCCTAGAATTTTCTCAAATTGTGTTTAAACCAACCCAAAGTCTATCAAGAATATCCTCTTTAAAATGTTCTATGTTCCCATCTAATCTTGAGTAGTATAAAAAAAATTCTTGTGTAATGTTATTTTTTCCCTTGGACATTGAAATGTTGTATAAATCACCAAATTCTTTAAAGTTCCCTTCAACAATAATTTCAAACAAAGTATCTACATCAAGAGTATCTTGGGTTACCTCTTTTCATTTCTTCTCTTAGACCATAATATTGTAATTGTTCGGTTCATATTGTTTTTAGACTCTTCAATAACAATATTAACTTTAGATGCTTTTGCTTCTTTCATTTTATTACTTGGAATTGGTGGAGGAAGGCCTTTCTTCCTCTTACCAGACATACTCTCCTTTCCTTCAGGAGGACCAACTTCTTTTGTTGGACTATCGGATGAGCTGCGATTGCACTCTAAGTAATTATTTTGATTGCTGAAAGATCTTCCTTAGTTATACCTCCTTCTTCCCTTATCACCTTCAAAGTATTTTGAACTCTCTTTTTGACCTCCTTTGACATTTTTTCTTCCCATATTTCTATGGGATTTTATTTTGCAGTGCCAAACCTCTTTTGAGAGGCATCTACCATACTTTCTAATAAAATTTTCCAAGGCATTCCACATACTCTTCTGAAACTTCATACCCTAATTCAAGTACCCACTAGGTCCTTGGAACAACATATTCCATTATATATTTGTCAATTTAGTGACTATGAATGTACTATCATTCTTCTATTTGAAGACTACAGACTCAGGATTTATATCTTGGTTGTGCATGTTATACTTTAGTAAAGAGAAAAATGAAGTGGATGTCATTTCTTGTGAAATAGGATCACCATACCTCCTCATTCACTCAAAAATTTTATGAGCAACTAGTTTATCGAATGACCATACAACTGGACCAAGACCAGGCATTTCACACATGGAATAAAAAATAAAAACAAAGTGTAAGGATTCCATACCAAAACATGACATTCTTCTTGCTTCACTTGCACTAATTTAGATTCTCAAGAAATTTCTCTTTGATGAGTTCACAAAGGTCGTAGTCGACTCCATTAACTACCATATCATTTGTAGTGTAGATTGTTGTAGTAGAGATGGTGTTATCTTTGTTTGTGTAGTAATTTTTTTTGCCTATAACCTGTGCAACATACCTCATAGCTACATTTGTGGTTGTATGAACTGCCAAAGACCTACCACCAAAAAAAAATTGAGTTGGGTTTTCAACCTCCTTGTTTTCGACTATCTTCGGTGTTAGAAGAATGCCAGTGTCATTTAACCCACTAAAAACCTTCATGACCTCTTTGTTGATTAGGTGAGATTTTTCTAGCCACAAAAAAGTGTCATGGAATCTTATCATAGCCCTGCGTACCCATTTTTCATCAAAACAAGATGTGGAAACACGTTCTAGACATTCAACTTATTTTCCACTAGAGCCTTGTATTTTAGTTTTACATTGAAGTCATTACAAGTGATTTCATTTATTCATAAATAAAGCAACTTGGTGTGATTGAACTCCTCAAGCTTCAAATGAATGAAATCCCTAGCTTCTTCTAAAGGAATGACTCCATGTGGGATTCTTGACAGACATCTAACCATGTCATTCTTGATTGATATATCTAGATACTTCTTGAATTCGAGATGAGGTTGATCTTCCACTTTGACCAAAGAGGGAGTAGCCATGACTATAAGCACAGAGAAAAAAAATACCTCTTGTAGATTTGAAAACCCTAGGACACAACACAACTTGTTTCTTATCCTTAGCTCCTTGCAACTTTTTTTCTTGAGTGATAAAAAATGACTTGCAAAATTACCTTTATGGTAATTCCACAAAACATGCACCTTTTACACTAAATGCACCATAACTGCTTTTGCAATTCCTGATTCAATGGATGGATGTGAATTTAATGGGTGTCTGCACACTACTCTTAACTTCCTTCATCTCCTAGGCAACAACTAGAGAGCAACTAATTATCGAAACAAATATTTGTACTAGAGATGGATCCATTTTCTTATTTCTTTCTCTAGATCAACATTCTTTGTTGGTTCGATTGGGTTGACTACACCAATTTTATTGCAATTATAACAATTGTTGGATCTCTCCTTTTGTCTTGACTTTCACTGATTAACTTTATGCCCATATGCATAACATGTATAACAATAAACACTAAAATAATTGTTTCTATTTGGTTCCCTATATTGATTAGCTTTATAAACATTGCAATTGTAACATCTACTAGAGTAAATACTAGTTTTCTAATTCATATTACTTCTGCATTTTAATGCTTTATTACCCAATTTATTACAATTAAAAAAATGAACATTAAAAGAGAGGGGTTTCCTACTTACCTATTGTTCTGTCAGAGACTTACCTTTGTATTCTTTGTTGTATTTGGTTTTAGCTTATTTTACTAGATTAGGTTCTTTCTTTTTATTGTGTGAGCATTCACCAATTTCATATTAGCCTAAACCTTCCTTGTTTGTCGATGATCTTTGAGATGCTAATATTTCATCAAGATTTTCCAAACTTGCTTTGTATTTGAATTCTTGCTTCTTTGATTCTTCTAAATCTAATTTGAAATATGCAACTTCTTGTTCTAGCTTCTTGCATTCATGAAATTTTCCTTTGATTACATTGTACATATGTTCCTTGGTATTTTTGTCTTCTTCACTCTTAGCCTTCAAATCAAAGATAGTTCATTACTGACCTCCTTGTGCCTTAGCTTGAATTTTCAAATCCGATCATTTATTTTACTGATGCAATCATTTTCCATTTGAATATTTTCCATGAGAGTCTTATTTTTATCTTCAAGGATGGACATGAGTTCTGTCTAATCCATGGTAGATCTGGGTACCATATGTTCTACCTTTCGGATCTCCTTTGAGATGTTAGACTCTTCTAAAGGATCTAGATCTAATACCAATTGTTGAACATCCAGAATACTGAGAGGGGAGGGGTGAATCAGTATTCCTCTAAAAATATTTAAACCCTTAAATAGTTTTCCACATAACATAATTAAAATTACAGAATAGAACACAACACCACATAACCCAAATATTTTTATCATGGAAACCCAAGATGGGAAAAACCACGAAGAGGGTTTACTCTCAAGTATTAAGTAACCGGTTACAAAATACAAGGGTGACTCACTGTTGGGTTGGCTCAATGTCGAGTTAGCTCACTGCTAGTGGGCTCAATACACTAAATACAAAAGAAACTATTACAGCTAAGAGACGACTTATAGCTGAAGAGAATATTACAAAATTGAACTATTATAATTGCATCTGCATATGCATGAATATAGTTCTTGTTGAGGCGCTTCATACAAACACAACTTTATCCAACTATATCACATATATTAGCTCAAAACTATACATCACATATATTCATTCATTATATCTTTGATATTATGTCACTTCACTTCTATATTAGATCTACATATCCACATAGTAAACTTGCACTGGAGATGTAAATGGATGAACACATTACCCAATATGTTGTCATAGATGAAAAAAATTATCCCATGCTATGCCAAATAGGGTTGGAACAAAAACTACATAGACCAAAAGCCTTATGCTGGTAACACCATTGCTGGAACAAAGAACAAGCTGGAGACAAGAATAGCAGACAAATCAATAACATCAATGACAAATATCAACAAAAAATCTATCCCATGCTTAGTGCCACTAATGGTTGACATGAAAAAAAAAGGGAAAAGATAGACATGGCATGCAAATTATTTCCAATAATTCCTCAAACAAAAAGGATATCAAGGAAGGCATGATCGTAGATTATGTTAATGAATGGTTCCATAAATCATATGCTAGACTTTCTCCCCTTTTCCAAATTTAGTGATGACCCTCCAATACAATAGATCGAGGGTCGAGTATGAGATTCATCAAATAGTATCAAGGATACTATGATGTGGCATATTGTATTCCTACTTTTTTTGATCCAAAGAGTTTGGCTCATGGATGAACCATGGGTTGCTATTTCAAGATAACTGACTCCATAATACAAGATTAAGCATCTTCTAGTGGGAGGTAATGGTCAATTTTTCATTCTCAAGAGTATTATAGGAGAAAAAGATTCAAAATAATTCCATAAGCTCTTACATCATCACAAAGATTAAATAGGAAAAACTAAAGATAAACTTGGATCTAAGAAACCAATTCATATGGGCTCTTAGTGAGTTCAATATGGAAGATTTCCATTATATTTGAAAACAAGGAGACCTTTAATTCTATAAGGAATGCAACAAACAATCATAGCTTTTACACAAAATTTTTTGTTGATGTATATTCTAACAAGGTGCCTTGTGAAGGTCGTGATCATTCTATCATCCCAAATACTAATATGTATCAAGCTCGTGATTTTAAAATGTATGCATTTAAATGGAGAAGCATAAAAAATAAAATCTATGAAAATAATAGATACTTAAAAAGATAAATTTATGAGAAGATACATGCCAACCTAAGAAAGCTTCTCACTAGCTTTATAGCAGTGCCCCAAAATGTATGACCTTGTTGCTTGCAACATAGCTATGTGTTATACAGTAGGATTTCCATAGCCTCCATCCATCGAGATACCTTCCTAATGCTTTCCTCCTCAGTAATTTTATTATTACTGAGATGAATTATTTCTCTTGTTTCTATGGATCCCTTCCTCTACTTGGTGAATATCAACCATCTCCCCCAATGCCATGCCTCATCAAGTCCCTAGACAGAGCGGATTTTCCTCCATCTCAAAATACACAGATTTATACAATGTCAATTGATTGAGAATCATCATACAAAATCTTATAGATGCCTCAACCTATAGAGGTCTTTTTAGAAAAATTCCTCCCTTTCCCAAAAAATTAGGATGTCACATCCTCCAAAAGGGAAAAATATTTTCAAAAGAAAGCTCCTTCTTTTTCAAAACCAAAATCCAATAAAATATCCAATAAAACATCAAGTTTATTTTTGAACAATCTATTCGATGTTGTGCATGAACTTGCATGAAAAACCTTCTATCTTTTTATATATATATATATTTTAATTTTTTAGTTATAACTTTCCACTTTAATTCAATTTTATTTTATTATAATGTTACATTTCACATTTAATTTATAAAAAAAATGATTATTAATAGATATATTTATATTTATTTATCATATCACCTTTTGCTTCATAACTTATTTCAACGCGACAATAATCAAAAGCATTTAACAACAATTTAAAATTAAATAAATCAAATGCCAAATAGTACCAAACCACTAATCGGAGTCAAGAAAAAGACCACAATAATCACCAGCCAACCACACACATAACTAACACACCGACAAGGTACCAAACTAGATACTCATCCTCTTTGAGGATGATGGCTAGGGTAGGGAACCAAATTCTATCTCCAATCAAATTTTCCATTGGGTTTAAGGCACGCTCAGACCTGCCAATTCAGGTGGAGTCGATGCCTAGTAACTGCAACCTACAACACACAAACTTCTTTGCACATATATCTATCCATCACATACCTATTGAAAGGAAATCAAAACATCGTAGGGTTATCACAAGTGAGAAAAATGAAATCATTCCCTCCACACCTGTATAAAATTAAAAGCATTGTATAATATATCAAATAACAACTCGTAACATCAATAATCATAAACTATTCCAAAATAAGTTAATAAATTCTATTTCTAGAAGATGCATAATCATGTCGTAATCATCAACATATAATAATAAATAATTAGCTCTTAATCTCATAGTAAACATAAAAAATAAACATAATCTATATAACCCTAGCATCTTAACAAGTTGTACTGTAAAAAATGTCATTGAAAAATGTTTTAACCACAAGAAAAGAGTACTTGAGACATAAAATCAATCCACAAGCATCTGAAATAAATGTCATACAAGGGTGAATCATGGAGGGGCACTACATTATCTTCTTCACAACTAGGAGAGTTACTGGGAGAGGAATAAATGTGATTTTCTTGTTTATCTATATTTTCATCCTCTTTCACTAGGACATTCTCACAAGAAAGGGATGAAAGGAGACTAGGTAAGGTAATGTGTCTATGATCTCATTCTATTGTGCCATAATATAATCCCAAGGGGGATGAGGGGGAAGATAAACAAGACCTCCATGATTCTTAATGATTTTATCTTCTTTCACCAAGATACCTTAGTCACTAATAGGAGAGGTGTCGGGAGAAGAAAAATTATGATCATCATGATTTTCTATGCTTGAAACATCTTCTATCACATCATTCCCAAAAATAGGAGAGATAAGAGGGGGTGTAGATTTAAGGAAAGAATAACCATTTTCACTCTCTTGTGCTAAGAGACTCTCACAACTAGGAAACGCATTGAATGAATGACTAACATTCTTATTGACTAACTTTTTCTTTCCAAACTTGGAAAGGATAGATAGTAACATTTTTGAACAACAATCTATGCAAACTCAAAATGCATTGTAAAGGCCCAAAATGAAATGTATAAATGCAATTTTCGGATTTCAAACAAGGTAATTTACTGATTACAATATGCAATGAAATGTTGAGAATGAAATTTTGAAATAAAGCAATGCATTAAATGAAACATTTTAAGCTATAATGCATGAAAAAAAAGGCCAACCCACTAAAATAGATAGCCAATGGTAGAAAAAAAAAAGCACAAAAAAGCGGATTTAAACCCTAAAAAGTGAAACTTCAAATTCAATAGGGACTAAGATGCTAGCAAGGGCATCTTGGTCCTATTGATGAAAGTTTGAGGTTCAAGAAACTGGAAAAAAAAAAATGCAAACTAGATAGGATTGTGAGCCAAAAACCCATAGAAGTACTAAGACGTCAGTAAGGGCGTTTTTGTCCTAGTATATGATTTTGCAAAAAAATAACATAATATGAGTCGTTTACAGTGTTCCCAAGTTTCCTACTCAAGGACTCGATGTTTAGAAAAAAAAAACTATGCAAATGAATGAAAGAAAAAGTGACTAATGACAAGCAATTGAATGCAAATATGAATGCATTTTTTCAATTTTGAATGCAATAGCAATGTTTCTAAATGCAACTAGGATGATTGACAATTCACTTTTTTCAATTTTTCAATGAGATAGGATGATGCAAGAAAGAAAAAATGCAACCTATATGCACTTTCACTAATGAAAATGTGAGAAACTCTAGATGCTATTTCACTAATGTAGGATGCAATGAAAGAATGAATAAAACCTAGATCTAGGGCCTTAGTGAACTCCAAATCAAAAAATGAATGTCCCAAAATGTCAGTTCACCAAAATGATTAATGGTGAAAAATGGATGCTTTATGGACTAGGTCATATAACAACACTTTTCTCCACTTATCATTCAATAATTCCATAGGATTCCAAATTGGATTGACTATCAATAGAAAGGTGAGTCAATTCACAACAAGGAAGACCTAGGGGGTTATTTAGGCTTTGAAGGGTTCACCACCAAGAAAAAACCTAGAAAATAAAACATAACATTCAACTCACAAAACCTAGTAATGTAAGAAAAATAATGAGTGCAAATGACAAAATTAAGTAACATCAAGTTAGGATGTATGTACTTGGGAAATCTGGAAATGTGATGAGGATTCTAGAAATGCAAAAATATTGTCAAATATGTTAGGGATAGCTAAGACACCCTTACTATTGTCTTAGTCCCACTGTTTTTTTTTTAGGGAAAACCTTGCAATGCAAATTTGCAACTTTACAAATTTTCACTTCAAATAATCCTCAAGTCTTCAACCTAAATCTGCAAACACAAACATACAAAACAAGGAAAAAATGTTGATTTGTTAGTAAATATGGGTTTTCATTGGTCAAACCCCTTGTTGGTAATTAAACCTTGGAATGAAATGGAATAATGAAAGGAAATGATGAATGAACAAAGTGCTATGTTTCAACTCACCAAACCCTTATTATAAAATCTGCAAACTTGTGTGAAGTGGCTAGCTTGAATGTAGATCTTGAATTGAATGAATGCTTGATAGATATAGACTTGAATTGCTTTCATGAAGCAAAACCCTACATCAGAAATGTTAGATAAAAAAAAAACATGATGCAAGAATATCTTTGACATGATGCTTTAATTTTGATGATGGATTCAAATGATTGATGCATTGTTCTTGAATTCTCTTGATCTCATAAACTTGCTATAATGCATGAATAATCAAGTTGCTAGATGAGAAATGAGTGAAAGAACCTTGTATTTATACTTATACATGCTAAATATCCCAAAATTATACCACACCAAGCCAACATATGAATCTATTAATTAAAGGAGGATAAATCCTACCAATATTTGAAATTAAATCTCAAAAATAACTTGAGGGGGACTAAGATTCCCTAGGTGGAGTATTAGTCTCGAGGCTTGAAACTTGGGGCACATACTCCAAAAAGGGGTCCCTTTGAGGCACATTTGAAAAGAGTGTCCCAAGAATTTTGGGGAAAAAGACACCCTAGGTGGCATCTTAGTCCCAACCCAAAAATTAGGGACACAACTAGAATCATTAATTTATTATTTACCCTTAGATGTTTTTCGGGATTAGCCATAAAAAGATATAATTTATTAGGCTTGTGGATGCAAAATATAACCAATTAAGACATAAATAAGGATAAGAAAAGAAAGGTGGGCTTAAAAAAGTGTGAAAATGAAAAGGTATGCATTTTCCTACACTACACTTGGTTATTTGGAACATGTCTTTAGGTTCAATCATGGTTTCATCAATGACAGTAGGCTCTATGGTAGGCTAGTTGCAGAGGGATAATTGTGCTATTTTATTTTCTTTGAAATTTTGGTAGGGCTTGAAAAAGAAGTCTTCTTGTGGTTTTATAGGTTTTATAGGCTTAGGAAAAAATAAATTTAAGGAAATTTTTCCACAGGAAAACAAAGGGTTAAAGCCACTCTAATGCACAGTAAAGATTCCATCATCAAAGGGAAAATTTAAGCATTTATGTAGAACCGAGGGGACCGCATTCATGGAGCAGAGCCATGGATGGCCTAGCTTCACACAAAATTGGTTTGATTGTGGGATGATGAAGAATGATATATCTAGTGTTTTTGGTCCTATTTGTAAAGGTAAGGTGATTGATCCCATCATAGGGAAAGTGAAACCGTTATACATCGTGATCCATGATTTTAGTTTATCATATATATCTTGATAGAGCTCAAGTAGAAGTAAAAATTCCTCAGTGATCACATTCTCTCCATAGACGGGATCTATTAATATCTCATTAGTGGGATTATCATAGATGTGACTGGCTATATAAAGAAGACCATTGGGTGCATGTTTAAGTATATCTTGTGAGGAGAAAGCAATCTCAATAGAATTTTTAGTTCCGCCCTTATGATGATGAGTTTCAACTAATGCAACCAAACCATTGATAGGATTTTTTTCCTTTTGATAAATATCCATTGAACTTTATTGAATTGTATCTATGTTCTCAACATCTGTGTCAAAATTCATCACATCAATGTTTGTAGTTTCACTAGCTCTGACAAATGAAATATTATGTTTCGGCATGGGATTGGTAAAGATTTGCAAGTTTTGGTTAGGAGGGGCAACAAACTTATTTCCTTGATCATTAATACCTCCAAAGGAAACTGAGTAGAATCAATGAGGTCTTGCAAAATGGTAAATGAAAAATGATCGGGGGCCAAAAAGGGGGCTTAAGTGGCCAATTTTTTTGTAAAATCAGGAAATACTGACCTTGGACATGAAATTGAGGATAGTTACACTACTAATATTGAGATGCAACAAAAACAAGGTTCATAGTGCTTCGAGCTTACTTTATAAACTACTAATTTATTTTGGAAATGGTTGAGATGAAGGGGTTCAAAAGAGGGGCCCAAAAAAATTGGTGCTATTTTTGTCAGAAAAACATAACATAGAAAATTTTGTGGGAACGTAGCATGGTGAATTTTTTTTAGTAATTTAAAATTCGCTTTGGTGAGAAATTAGCCAACATTATGTAGTTGATGCATGATTTTTCTGATAATTTTTTATTGAATATTTGATCTTTTATTAATTTTCAAAGTGGACACTTCTTGAAAAAAATAATTTTGGTTGTGCCACCCATACAAATTTTGTAAACTAATTGATTTTTTTTTTAATATTTGTAGAATGGAGTCTAGTTTCTAAAAAATTAATTTATTTGAAATTTTGATGAATGATTAATTTATAACAAAGAAAACATCAAACACTACCTTTTTCCAAAAAAGAGACACACAAACAAAATAATTTATAGATCAAAGGCCTTACATTTCAAGAAGTAAAAAAAATACATCATTGGATAGATAAGAGAGAGCCTAACATTACCAAAGTGTTTTATTTGCTCAACATTGAAACACGTGCAATCCTAATAGTGAGCACAAACCCGATTATGTGAAATATTTTTATAATTTATAAAAAACACATCTCTGATCATTGGGAAGGTCCTCCAAGCCTTTGGGTTGGTATTCAAAGGAAAGTACGAATCCCAAGGCTTGGGGATTCCCAAAGCAAGATATAATGCGAGCACATTATAACATGCTCATGTTATTTCAATGCATTGACAAAACACAAGCATTTTATAATGCACTCACATTTTGGTCTACATTGATTTTTTTTTCTTCTCCTTTTCTTCTTTCTTCTTGTTATCTTTCAAAGAAACTATAAACATGAAATAAATATTTAAGTATAAGCTGAAATTTACATATGGATGTTTAATTTCTTATACTTTAAGTTATATTTCATGTATATAGTTTTGGGATGTTTGAGAGTGGTTTCAAATCTCTAGGAGTTATAATGCAGATTCTAATTTTTGGAAGATCTCCCAAATTTTAGACTTGGTCAAATTTTAGTAATCAACATGTTAAATTTTAGTAATCAGAAAGTTGTGTTATTTGTCTCTCTATCTCACTCATTTTTTTATCCCTTAGACTCTAGACCTCTCTCTCACTATCTCCATCCCTTTATCGGAATCTCTCCCTTGATCTCAAGAACTCTCTCTCTCTCTCTCTCTCATTTGCCCTATCTCTCTCTACCTACCTCTCCGTCCATCACTCCCTACCACTCTCTCTATTTATCGCTATCTCACCTCTCTCTCACCTTCATCTCTCTCCCTCCATACTCTCTCCCGTTGTTCTTCCCTATCTACTACTTATCTTTATCTCCTCTCTCCTCTCTCTCTTCCTACATCTCCTTCCACCACTCCCTATTTCTCTCTATCTCACTTCTCTCTCCCTCAATACATCTCCCTCCCTCTCTCCCTCTCTCTATAATTATCTATATCTCCCCTCTCCCTCTATACCCACCTCTCTGTCCATCAAATCCTACCACTCTCTCCATCCATACCTTTCCCTCTCCTTCTAGTGTAGGGGCACCCTAGGTCTTCATGCCTCCAAGAGAAAAAAGCTATAATTTTTTTTTTTTTTATGATGTTTGCATGTAATAAGATTTAAGAACACCATTTTATTATTTTTTAAGTCTACTTTGAGTGCTTAAGCTTCAATTAGAGTCTAGTTGCAAACTATATCAAGTTGCACAAATGTTGCTAAAGCAATTTTGCATTTTGTTGTCAAATGGGAAGTTGAACGGTTGTAAGTTAAAATGTGGTTAGAAACCATTGGGATTATATTGGAAAAGGTTTAAAATTTATTGTATGGTCGAAAAGGAGTTGGTACTTTGTTGTTGAGGTTTTGAAAAGAAAGCAATAAAGAAACACTATTGTTTCTAAAATTCTCAACGTGTTCTTTCCTGATTTGGTGAATAGTATAGTCTATATGGACCAAGTAATGACTCTAAAATCTATTTGATAGTGTTGGAATGTGAATCCTCTAAATTTTGGTTTTTTTTTAATTGATTTTCATTAATTTTTGTATAAGTTACAATCATTTTCCTAAAAATAGTCCAGAATCCTAGGTAGGGTTCCTAGTGGACTTGTAAAATGTATTTCTTGCTATTCCCATAGTAGAAATTCATAAAAATTGTAGGAATGGCTTATCATTGTATATATTTTCATTCCTCAAAATTTCAAGTTCTAGGGTTTTGGTTGGCACATGTTTTGGTGATGCTCTAGGTCTGATTTTTTCATGTTTTAGGCTTTAAAAGTAAGTTTACAAGAATGAACAAGAATGCCCATTTTCACCATTTGTATTTAAATCCTAGTTGTGTTTTTTTAAGTTTGATGTGAGTTAGGCCTTCTTTCTCTGAAATAAATCAATATCAGAGCCCAAATATTTGGGTAAGGAAGTTTTGGAGTTTGTGTATTGTCTTTTACAGGTTGAAGAGAAAAACTCAGATGCCAAAAGACTAGGCCAAGGGAAAATAAAGAGTCCTAAGGTGAGGTATCATGAATTCAAGAAGAAGCAAGGTGAAATATAATTTCTTATAGAAGAAGAATAGAAGAGTTGAGGAGAAAATTTTGTGGAGACTTGTAGAGTGAGGAGGTAAAAAGCAAGAAGCCAGTCATGAAAAAAGAGAGAAGTGAGATAAAGAAGAAGGATGCGAGGGAAAAATAAATGGATATTGAACAAGAGATAATAGACTTGAGACAAGACTTGGAGGAAATGAAAGAAATCAAAGCAAGTGGTTGGGGTTTTCCAATAAGAAAGAGGTTCAAATGGCCTATCAAAAAGATTATTTTGAAGAGAATGAAGGAAGACAAAAATCCATTTGAGAAAGAGGAAGGTCATGAAAATCACAAATGGGTTCTAGTGCTATGTTGGTGAGTGAAAAGGAGTTTTCTCAAATCATAGAGAAGGAAGAAAAAAATCCAAAAGTGGGAGAAAGTGCAATGATAATGAGTCAGAAAGAGTTCCTAAATACCATGAAGGAGGAAAGGGTCGATTTTGAGATCATGATCAGACCCCGGACTATCATGACAACAATTGACGTATCTAATTTTCCATGGGAGATCCAAAGCATGTTGAAGGATGGTATAGACATAGTTATGGATGAGTTTTCACATAATTTATTCCCAAATCCAATTATGATCAATCATTTACAGTTCTTTAAAAAGTGTGCATTTGAGTCTAATGTGCAAGTAAAGATGATTGTAGATGGGTAAGATACATTTTTCGTTGTAGATTTGTATACCAAGATCCTACAATTAGATTTTTCCATGTTGACAAGGTCACTAGAAGAGTGTGAGAAGCAAGGTAAAGAAGGAATAATCAGTGATGATGCTAAACAAATAGTTTCAGAGGAAAATGTTACCATTGTTATTATCCAAGTGTAGGAGAAAGAGGGTGAGCAATGTGCTGGGAAGACTGGTCAATTTTATCTGCCATTGCAAAAGGTATCTCTGGAAGGTGAGTTGCAACATAGTTTATATAGCTTCCTTTGCCAAGTGTTCAAGAAACCTATAGTCAGTATTAAGCACACATGGTTCTAATTGAAACAAGGTGATATTCAAGTAGCTCAAGAAATTATTAAATATATTTAAAGCACAGTTCTCATGTTGCTACCTTGCATTCAAGTGGATCTTGAATCTTTCTTCTCTAAGAGTATGGTGCAGGTCTTCATGCCTCCAAGAGGCCAAAGTTAGCATTTTGTTTTTTTTAATGATGTTTAGATGTAATAAAGTCTGAGAAGACCATTTTATGCTTGTTTAGGTCTACTTCAAGTGCTTAAGGGTGAATTAGAGTCTAGTTGCAAAATATTGTCAAGTTGCACAAATGTTGTTAAAGCAACTTTGCATTTTGTTGTCAAATGTGAAGTTGAATGGTTGGAAGTTGAAATAAGGTTAGGAACCATTGGGATTCTGTTGGATTTTTTTTAAACTGTCTTCTATGGTCGAAGAGGAGTTGGTTGTTGAAGTTTTGGAAAGAAAGCAATAAAGGAACACTATTTTTTCTAAAAATTTGAACACGTTCTTTCCTGATATGGTGAATAGTATAGTTTGTATGGACTAGTAATGAGTCTAAAACCTATTGGATAGTGTTTTAATGTGAATCCTCTAAATTTTTGTTTTTGTTTCATCAATTTTCATTAAGTTTTATAGAAGTTACAGGCATTTTTCTAAAAATAGTCTAGAATTCTAAGTAGGATTCCTAGTGGACTTGTAAAATGCATTTCTTTCTATTCTGAAAATAGAAATTCCTAAAAACTGGTGGAATGGCTTATCATTGTATATATTTTTATTCCTTCAAATTGAAGGTTCCAGGGTTTTTTTTGGCACATGTTTTGATGATGCCCTAGGTTTGATTTTTTCATGTTTTAGGCTTTAAAAGTAAGTTGTCAAGAATAAACAAGAATGCCCATTTTCACCATTTGTATTGAAAACCTAGTTGTGTTGTGTTAATTTTGTTGTGAGTTAGGTCTTATTCCTCTATATAAAATTGGTATCAGAGCCCAAAGATTTGGGCAATAAATTTTTGGAGTTTGTGTATTGTCTTTTACAGGTTGAAGAGAAGAAATTGGATGCCAAAAGACTAGGCCAAGGGAAAATAAAGAGGCCTAAGATGAGGTATCATGAAGTCAAGAAGAAGCAAGGTGAAAGATACTTGCTTATATAATAAGAATGGAAGAGTTGAGGAGAAAATTCCATGGATATTTGTAGAGTGCGGAGGTACGAAGCAAGAAGCTAGTGATTAGAAAAGAGAGAAGTGAGAAAAAGAAGAAGGGTGAGAGGGAAAAATAAATGGATATTGAACAAGGGATAATAGACTTGAGACAAGCCTTGGATAAAATGAAAGAAATCTAAGAAAAAATGAAAGAGATAATGGAAATTTAGTTGCAAAAATGTCTTGAGAAGGCAAAACAAGCAAGTGGTTGGAATTTTACAATAAGAAAGAGGCTCAAATGGCCTATCAAGAAGATTATTCTAAAGAGAATGACGGAAGAAAAAAATCCATTTGAGAAAGGGGAAGTTCATTAATCACAAATGGGTTCTAGTACTATGTTGGTGAGTGAAAAGGAGTTTGTTCAAATCATAGAGAAGGAAGACAAAAAACCAAAAGTGGGAACAAGTGTGATGATACTGATTTATAAAGAGTTCCTAAAGCCCATGAAGGAGGAAAGGGTGTAGATTTTGAGATCATGATGAGAACCCAGATTTTCATGACAATAGTTGATGTATTTGATTTTCCATGGGAGATCCAAAGAATGTTGAAGGATGGATTAAACATAGTTATGGATGAGTTTTCACATTCTTCATTCCCAATTCCAAGTATCAATCATTTATAGTTGTTTGAAAAGAGGACATTTGACTCTAATGTGCAAGTAAAGAGGGTTTTATATGGTGAATATACAATTGCCTTTGTATATTTTCAGACCAAGATCCTTCAATTAGATATTTCCATGTTGAAAAGGTCACTAAAAGAGTGTGAAAATTAAGGAAAAGAAAGCATAACCGGTGATGATGTTAAACAAATATTTTTAGAGGAAAATATTTCCATTGTTATTATCCAAGTGTAGGAGGAAGAGTGTGAGAAATCTACTGGGAAGACTAATCAATCTTATCTATCATTACACAAGGTATCTTTGGAAGGTGAGTTGTAACATAGTTTATATAGCTGCCTTTGCCATTGAGTGTTCAAGAAACCTACAATTAAGACAAAGCACACATGGGTCTATTTCAAAGAAGGTAATATGCAAGGATCTCAAGACATCATTCAAGACATTTCAAGCATAGTTCTCATGTTGCTACCCTTAATTCAAGTGGAGCTTGAATCTTTCTTCTCTAGGAGTATAGTGCAGGGGAACCATAGGTCTTCCTGCCTCCAAAAGGAAAAAGTTATAATTTTGTTTTTTTTTTCTATGTTTGCATGTAATAAGGTCTTAGAAGACCATTTTATGATTTTTAAGGTTTAGTTTGAGTGCTTAAGGGTGAATTAGAGTCTAGCTAAAAAATATTATAAAGTTGCACAAATGTTGTCAAAGAAACTTTGCATTTTGTTGTCAAATGGGAAATTGAATGGTTGGAAGTTAAAATTTGGTTAGAAACCACTGGGATTCTATTTTAAAAGTGTTAAAATGTCTTGTATGGTTGAAGAGGAGTTGGTTGTTGAAGTTGTGATATAAGAGGGCTTCATTGCACATGGGTCTCTTTATTCTGAAGAGATCACCAGGGAACGAATTGCCCTTATACACCTCAACTTGAATGAATCGATGAAACTGTGAAGAAAAGTGGGAATAGATCTTAGACCCTATGAGAGCAAGACTTCTAGATTTTTACCCCAAGTTGAGGAGCTCTCAACGAAAATATGTGAACACAATTGGAGGATGCCAATGCGGCTCACTTTCATTTGAAAGATGTGTTGGTATCCTAAGCCATGAAGAACTTAGGAGCTCAGGTAGGTGAAGTTGGATCTCACTTCTAGACTTGGGTTGAAAGCTTTAAAGGCTAGATAATCAGAAAAGAGCTAGAAAATAAAGAGAAATACAAAGTAACTTGAAACAAGATTACCTTCATGTGTCTAAATCTTTATTTCGAGCTTCACTTCATAACCTTCACACAAAAGATCGAGGGGAAAAGGTTGGGGTTGTATAGGGTTCTACCTCATTCAGACCCCCTTTTTTGGTGTTTCCACCTTCATGGACATTGAAGTTTGGAAAAGAGTGTAAAGGAAGTAAACAAAGTGTCTAGTGAAAGAAAAACCCACTTTAGAGTAGAACCCACACCAAAAATTATTAAATGAGCTAGTAAGAAAGAGTGATAGGGAGAGAGAGAGAATTACCCATGAGTCAAGACCCTCTTTCGGAGCACACAGGCAGACCGCTATGTGCTTGCTTGAGAGCTGGTAGATTCTTGAGAAATTGTAGCTACTTGAGAGCTTATAGCTATTGGAGGGACCTTAGTTTGACATGGCTTTTCCTATAAAGAGTGTTTCTATTCCATGATAGAGCTTACCCAAGACTAGAGAAAGTAGTGACAATCCCTCAATTGATAACTTCCAACCCCACAATAAGAGCCAAAAAGTGGTTTTCATGCATCTAAGGGTAGAACAAAGCCATTTCACTTGAGACCTAACCACCAAGACATGTGTCGCAAGGGTCATGGTTCTAGATTCACTGTTTCAAACTCCAAAAATTGTTAGGATGCTAGCGCACCACGCGGACATCCGCACATTGCATAGGCACCCAAAGCCTAGATTTTTGGAAAATGCCTTTTCAAGATTTTGTCATCTTTCCATGTGTCCTCATGGAGTTATAATCATGAAATTATGACTCATGGGGTTTTTCCATTAATGTTTCTAAGGTTTCATAAATGATAGGAAACATGCACAAATGTGGAATTTCCCCTAGGTGCGATTCTCGAACTTTACATTTTTCCCCCACTTTAGTGGGCTCGATTTTGGAATAAATTAGCCTCATTAAAGTAGAGAAGAAAAATTTCAAACAAATTCTAGATTTTACAAAAATGTGTGTTGAAATAGGGGGAACTGCAGAGGTCACCAAGGTTGAGCTAATCAATATCGAGGATTCCCCCAGCTTTCAAGCTCAACAAACAATAGTGCAATGATCGCGAAAATTATTCAAAACTATATCCTACAAAACTAAAATTTTGAGTCAATTTCGAAAATTCGGAACTACCAGAGAGAAAAGAGTGATCAAGAAAAAGTGTTCGATTCAGAGGAAAAATATGATCAAGAGGTGACCATATGCCCCCTCCAAAGTTTTCCCCTAGCATGGTGGGGTAAATTCAGGAGAAATTGGGGAACCACAAACTCTAGGAAAAATGGGCCCCAAGGGGCCTATATACACCTAGGTGGGCCCTAGAAGGGTCATTTTCACTATTCACTACGAGAAAATTGTTGACTTTTGTGAGAGAAAAATCATAAAAATGCCAAGTAGGAGAGAGTATGAGGCATCGAGGCTAGAGTAGCTACATGAGGACGTTGTCGAGGGTCACGAGGTGGACTAGGTAGGCCTCTAAGCCTCATTTTTTGTGCATTGCAGTTAATTTTGTGCATTGATCCACTCTTCAAGGTGCACAAACATCCTAAATCTGCACCCATGTTGTCTTTTCTCTCTATCATCCATGACACGTGTTGAGGTCCCAAATCAGCATTGTCATCCTAAGGATGCATTGTCGTCCTTCAGGAACCATGGTGTTCAGGGATGCAAATGCGGCACATAGACATGTGTGTGGCACGCATGTGTCTGCCAACATTTTTTCCTTTCTCTGTGATTTTTCTGACTTGGAAAGTTTTATAATTTTGCAAGACTATCTGGAGATGTAGGAGCATCTTGGAGGGTGAGCATTTCAACTCTTCCACAAGTAGAGGGATCATCTTACTTAGGATGAGATCACACTCCTAGATCAGGTCAGTCTTTGGCATGTATTTACTATGGAAGAGATGTGATACCATGAGAGGATGCTCACCACTCTAATGAAGAGGTGGGACACCACTACATCATCTTTCTAGCTGCCATGTGGAGAGATGACTATCACTCTTGAGGATGTCTATTGGATCCTTGGGATACCCATCCATAGATGGCAAGTGGCCCTAGATGACACTCGATCCGTGCAGGAGTGTAGAGAGGGCGTCCTCTACTGCACAAGGATGACATATGGTGGCGACAAAACTGGTCACATATACACTCAATAGTATGACCAGGCGAGGACCACAATGTTGCTGCTATGTCGAGTGATGGTAGTCACAGTCACCTTTTGCATCACTATAGATGGGTGAGGCTTGCATCTCCATAGGGGCCTCGTCCCTATCATTAGAGAAATGGTAGAGAAGTGGACTATCTTTTGCTAGGGGAACAACATCCTAGCGTACTTGTACCAAGAGATTGGGCGATACATGCACTATGAGTACCACAGTCTTATTATGTGCACAATTTTGTAGGTGTGGGCTTTCTCCCACATCATGTGCACCTAGCTAGTTGGTTTTCCAAAGCAACGGTCATATCAAATCCTGATGGCTCACTATTATGATATGACAAGCCAGTAGAATTTCAACTATCTACAATTTTGGAGGATATAGTTTGACACTGTCGTCACAAGAGAGGTTCACTGGAGACCCTACCATTATTTTGGGTGGGTCAACAATAATAATCTCCTGAGGAACCTACAACAAGATCATTTTTTTTTTGGTCATCATGATTTTGTCATTGTTCCTTACTATTGGAGTTGGGTCATGTGGCAGCATGGCCATATTCAGACTATACTGCTTGACATGCCTATTAGAAACAAACTACACTAAGAGGGGGGTGAATAAGTGTAGTGCAAAAACTAACTTTATTAACCTTTATCTTCACATATTAGCAACATACAACCTTAATGCATAAACATGAAGCAAATAAAAACAACACCATAACACAAGGATTTTTATGTGCAAACCCTATTAGAGGAAAAACCATGGTGGATGGACAATCCACAATATGATCTAAGTATACTCAAATAAAATTTATAATATGGGGAATGCACTTACATTCAGGAACACTACCTAGAGCTCACTACTCAAAGGGAAGGCTCACTGCCTTACAAAGAGAATCATATTAAAACCATCTAAGATTTTGAAATAAGAAAAATAACATCTACATATGCCTGATTATAGTTCTGGTTAGGCACATTATTCAATTTTCTATCCTACAGACTGATTTTGCACTTCTGCTCTATTCTACTCACACTCACAACATAGATCCTTCATGCACAAGTGAAATTGAGCATTATCACTCTTCTTCTTTGCTCTTATTCACAATTCACATCAACACACACTTCATCATACAAAATGATATGAACGATTTCATAATATATCCACAACTTAGAATTTAATTACAGTATGTCGGCTTCAATAAAATAAAGGAATATTTACATCTGCCAGATCAAATCATGAATAAAGTATAATTTTCATCCACAATGGTTGGCCACAACATATCTAGGACCCAAACAAAGATGCATGAACACAAAAATACTTAACTAATTACTTGCCATACATCTTTGATCTGATACATTCATGAAGTCGGCTTCAATACTGATAAAACTGAGAATTAGCTAATTGGATCTTCTAAATTCCACATGGAACAATATGAGGCATTGATATTTATGGATAACACTGGGAATACATTGATCAAACTTCACTAAGATACAAGACACAAGATATTAACTAGAGATCTATATGTGAATCGATGAACCCAAAACTACCGAATGTTGTGTTCTTCCTTAACTGTTTGCAATCTGATTATCGGTAGGATAAATTGATGATGTGCATACCCAATTACCGACTAGAGTCTCCATTAACAAAAACACCAGATGATATTTGCAGTGTCTCTTGCCAAAAATCTCCCCCTTTGGCATTGATGACAACACTTAGTGAAAAATGACTAAGTGTTAGATCAGTACCAACATTAAGTACACTGCCAAAAGTTTCAAAAAACAAACTCTTCCCAAAAATACAATTCTCCCTCTGAGATGATATACATTTTTCACTCTTCTCTCTCCCCATTTGACATCAATGGAAAAGGCAAGAACCCACATGGAAAAAATCTAATAAAATTGTTATGTACAAGACAGACTATATAAACTTACATAAACTTGAAAATGTCTAAAAAATCTTTCTTTAGTAGGGCCGAATTCATGTCCCAAACTCTCTTGAGACTCTCCAATATTTTTATATATCCAAAAACCAAATAGGATTGTGTCTCTGTAGACTCTAGGTTTTTCAGATCACTCACTGCTCTAGCATCTTCTTCTTCTTTCAATGCACTTGACATAATTTCTATCTTTGGCCCAATCAAATCTCTAAGTTCACATGCTCTTGCAACATTTTTTTCATTTTCATGTTTCAATTTCTTTATTCTGTCAAACACAGATAAAATTTCTCCTTCTAACTTTCCAAAACTACTGGTTAAAGGATCAAATGCATCAAAAATAGTGGCTAATTTTTTCTGCAAATGCTTAACCTTTTTCTCATTGTCATTAGTGAATTTTGATAAAGACAAATAAGATTTGTAAATATTCACACCTTCTAATAAAGCCTTTTGGATATTTTCCATACAAGTGGCTAGCACAGTTTTATCCTTAGCAATCATTTCCTTTAGCCCATTTAATCTTTTAGCATCAAATTCCTTTTAAACTTTAATCAAAGAAGATTTCTCATGTGACTTAAATTGAGTACTTATTGAGTTGATGAGCTTCTTTAATTCACCAAAGGAGGAGTTGGTTGGATATTTCACATGAGTAGGCATTATCTTTTCAAAGACTTCAAATGCAAGTTTTAGAAATTCAATGTCCTCTATATGGGACTTTAACAGTTCTTCTCTAGATTTTCCTTGGGCGAATGATGCTACTTTCATCTTTTGAATAGGATTGCGAGTAGATAGGTCAATTGGATCTTCAATCAATTTAGGATCAAACTCTTCATTTTGTTCTTCCAAGAATTTATTCATTGCTTCTACAATGTCTCTTGCTTCTATAGGAACTATCTTTACATCAACCTTCTTATCTTCAACCATGACTTCCTCAGTTGCTGGTTTTGGCTTATCTTCAGGGGTCTCTACTTTCTCAACTGATACATTTTTTAGAATTTTAATTTCCATAGTCATCTCTATATTGACCTCTTCAGGAGGAATTGACATATTCTCAACAGTTGTATCTTGATTATATTCTTCTTCTTCTTTAACTGGACTAGATGAAACATCATGAGTTTCTTTAGGGATAACATGAATTCTGCTATTTAACAAAACTTTTCTTAAATCAATTTTGTTTCTTCTACAAATTCCTTGGTTTAACCAATCATTAGTTTGTTCACTCTAGTTTTTCTTTTAAACTCCTTCTTGGCATTGTTCAGAATTGACTTTATTTCTTCCACATAAGCTACTGGACACAATTCAGCAATAATTCTTTCTCTCATCTATTTTTCTTTTGTTTTTGAATTAACTCTCCTCATCTCCAAAATATTATAAAAAAATTTGGGAAAATTTGGCATTATTTCAATTAAAAATTTATTGAAATTATTCAAATGTTTTATTGTTGCCTCTTCAAGAATTATTTTATAAGTTCCAGCAAAAGACTCATACCATTTACTGAGTGGCTTGAGATTTCCATCCTTAACCAAATCCTTTTCAACTTCTTCTACTAGCATACTTAGATTGTTAGTTTTTGCCTTCTTCTTTGCTTGATCATCTCTACCAGAGGATTTATCTTTTATGACAGTTGTTTCCTTGGTGCCTTGATGTTTTATTTCTTTAACACCTTCATGAGACTCAGTTTCTTCATCATCATAAAATTCTACATAGACTCTTTTTCTCTTATCTTTCTTCCTCTTTCCTTATATACCAGACCCCTTAGATTTAGTTTTCACAAGGATTGATTTTGCTGCAGGGGCTGAATGGGATGTAGATCTTCTAGTTGATCTAGCTCAGGTAGATGGTGTTGCTGGACCAATTGATTCAATTTTTAGTGCTTCCTTAGATGGTTCTTTTTCTGCTTCAACTTCTTCTCTTTTCCTTCTAGCTTCCTTTAATTTTTCTATCGATATCCCCATACTTTCTAATTAAATTTCCATCTCTTTTCTAATGCTTTTGGTTAATACAGTTTTCCTAAGCTCATTGTGAACTTGCATGTCCTTTTCAGCATAGGTATCAAATCTCTCTTTAGATTGATTTGGAGGCTTTCTCAATAAGTTTTTTTCATACATTTCTAGAATGCACTCCTCCACTTCATATCTCATTGGCATGATCCAGATTGTTCTAGGATCAACAAATTCCATCATACATTGATCAATATCTACCATGAAGAAAATTGTATCCTTGTATTTCTCTACAATGGAAGTGGGAATCCTCTCTCTAGCTTACATCAAACTTTGAATTTTTTTCAAGTATCCCTAGATAGTGGCTTTCTTTTTCTTAGAGTCTACATATTTATGAAAGAGATCCCTGATCTGAGCAGATACCAGTATATATTTTTGCCAATGAATCTTTCTAAATCTTAGAACCTCACCCATGAAATAAAAGAATAAGCATAAAATAAAGTTACCATACTTGAAAGAATTTTTCTTATCCTTCTTAATCTTCACAATATTTTCCATTGGCTGACTCCTAAGAAATTCACAAAGATCATAGTCTGCATTTTCTTTCACCATCTAATAGGAAGCATAAATTGTTGTACCAGACATAGATTTGTCTCAACTAGAATGATAAATCTTGTACCCAATAACCATAGATGAAAATTTTACATCTATAGTAACAATTTCATCAATTTTCATTGCCCTTCTGTCATATTTAGAACTTGTAGCATTAGTGACCATTTGATTTTTTACTGATTTCAAAATTGGCAATCCACTGAAATAATTTAGACCTATTGTATCACTGATAGCCTCCTTCGTGATTTTGAATGGTATTATTAACCACATGAATTCATCATGGACTAGACTCATAATATAACAAACCCATTCTGACTCTTTAAAGATGGGAAACTTGACAATCTGTGTAAATTTATTTGCTTCTAGGGTTTTGTGTTCTGGCTTCACACATAAATCTTCACCTATGATGTGATTATTATAAAAATTCAATAATTGTGAACTTCCTAGTTCTTCAATATTTGTGTGAATATAAACCCTAATATCTTCTGTGTGTAAAACTCTATACAAAATAGATGAAAATGATCCTAACAGATCAATCTCAATGGACTTGTAAGGATTCCATTTGAATTCTAGATGGGGTTTGTCCTTAACTTCAACTACTAATGGAGTAGCCATTATCAATTTACAAGTTCACTAAGTTTCACCTTAAGATAACTTTCTGTCAGATCGCAATTTGATTTCAAAAAGCTTCTTCACACCTGAATTTCTCCTTAACTCACCTAAATTCACCTTAGAGCTCTCCAAAGTTCTTTTCTTCAAAATGCAAAGTGAAAAATGAAATATAGAAATGACTTTTTATCACTTGCATACTTAACCATTTTAGATGCAATAAATCCTTTTACCCTAACTCATCCAGTTACATTGTTTTTGTGCATTGTGACAAAAAAATCTTATGCGGATCTTCTACATTGCATAATACTTTCTCCAATAGGTTAAAAAAAATTTATAGAACATCTCTACACATATGGAACTTATCCACATTCCGATGTTAGTTACTAGTAGGGGGCTTAAAATATTTTCTTGACAGCTCCCCTAGGCCAAAGGCCTAAAACTAATTCCCGAATGAAGTACTTGAAAAAGGTTCTGGTGTAGGTTCATTTTCTTCATTAGAGAGAATCTTCTTCACCCATTTCTTTTGCATCTACTACCTGACCACATTTGTAGTGACTTTTCCTTTTCCTTTAACATCCTTCTTCTTTGATTTATTAGACCTCTTTTGTTCCAACAGCGTGTAGAAATGTGACCAATTTTTTTTTTGTACACATCTAAAAATGGTCACAGTTAATCAAACCTGTTAATTATTTAAATATGAATTATTTAATTAATATTCCTAAGTCATCTACATATAAATAAATTTAATTATTTATTTATATTGTTTATTTTTCCAATTCTTCTAAATTTAATTAAATAAATAAGTTTATTTAATTAATGCTATCTTCCTCTTAATTAATTAATTAAATTTCACAATTTATTTATATTAATTATCACAAATTTAAATTCTAAATTTAAATGATATTCTTCTTTTTTTCCACAATTAAATATATCCAATATTTAATTAAGCGCTTTCTTTCTAATTTCTTTATTCTTTTCCACATAATTAAATATTCTAAAAATATTTAATTGAAAGCTTTCTTTCCTCCATAATTAAATAGTCCAAAAATATTTAATTAGAAACTTTTTTCCTCTCATATTTAATTAAGTATTTTTATATTTAATTAAAGCGCTTTTATCATCTCTCACACATAATTAAATATTATTTATTTAAATTATGGAAACATCTTTCATCTTCCATCTTTCTTTCTATCTTTTTATCAACATCTCGATCTCTCACCGTTCATCTTAACAGGTTTAATCTCAACTATTGATCCTCGCCAACTGGATTATTGCCTTCAAAAATCTATAAATACAATCCTCTTGTGAGTTGAAGACACACCTTGAATCTTAGATTTCATACGCAGTTACTATAGTTGCATTCTAGTATTTATCAACATTTTAGCAATAATATTAGCATTTGAAATTCATAGAATAAATCATATAATCATGCACATGCATTTCAAATAATCTCATTCTCCTAAGCTACCATTTCAACAAGCTGTTGCTTACACAACTGAGAGCCAACACCTTTAATCAAATTCTTTGGAGATAGAGGATGATGGGATGACTTTGAAGAAGTTGATAGAGTTTGCATTCATTCTCTTTAATTAGATTTCTTTAATATAATGTCTTATCAGTGTGTTAATTTTCTATTTAATTAGTCCACTTATTCCAACACACATTTTTGGTGCCCACCGTGGGGCATCACCCATTTTTTATATTTTTATTGCAAAAAAATTTCTGACAGGTGACGTACTAGAGTTGTGCTTCGGTGCATCCGAGCTTTATTTTAGCGCATCTCGGGCCTATTTCAGTGCACCCTCGACCTGTTTTGGTGCATCTAGAAATTGTTTTGGCGCATCCCGAGTCTATTTCGGCACATTCAGAGACTGTTTCGGTGCATCCCGTATTGTTCTTTCAGCACATTTAGTAAGTATTTTGGTGCATTGGGGACCTGTTACAGTGCATACAGGAGGTTTGTAAAGCATAAATTTTGATTCTGACGCCATCTGCAGACAAAAAATTTCATTTCTATTTTTAAGGAAAAATGAACCAATCCTAGGATAGAAATTTAAAATCTTAAATCTACCAATCCTAGGGTAGTCACCACACGTTATTTATGCAGTTAAAATGAATCCCATGCATATCGTGAAGCAACATCTTCACTTAGTGTAAGCCATTGTCATTTGGTGTTTAAAAAGAACATTGTTTGCTTTGTCTGTGGCAATAGGTCTATGCTCTCCCCTTAACTGGGTGACCAAAATACCAGACTGCCTTTTTATTCTTATGGAATGTTTATGTTTTTATTACATCCTTTAGAGGGCCTGCCGTAGTGGGAAAAAGTACTCACCCTAAAGGAATGACCTAAGTTGGAACAACCAAAGCCAAGTTTTCCAACCCACTATAATCAAAAGCGATTTCAAGGAAAGTCTACAATTCGATGGCAGTGTGCAAAGATAACCATCCCCAAGGCCTTTATTCTAAAGGTTGTGAGGTCTCCTGATGGATTTTATCTATTGCCATGCCAAACGGAAACCTTTACTACGAACCATAGTGTAGAAAGTCAGTTGAGTCAGTAACCAAACATAATTTTAATTAGAGTGCAAGGAGAGGGAAGAATCTGGGTTGTGGTTACTATGATGACCTATTTGACAAATTAAGAGTGAGTCTGACTGAATTACTTATCTTGTTCAAAACATGTGAAAATCTCAAGAATATACACTCTTTGTTTAGATTTTAGGATTAAAAAAACAACTGTCTGCTTCTCTATGCTGTGTTTTTCACATTTAAATCAGATTAAGATCATCCAAAAATATCAAAAATGTCCAAACATGTCTGTCTCAGAGGTCTAGTGGATAATTTAGTGCATCCTAGGTCTATTTTGGCATATTGCTACTCTGTTTTGGCACATTGTTGCTCTGTTTTGACACAATGTTGCTCTCTTTCAACACATTGTTTCTTTGTTTTGGTGCATCTATGCTCTATTTCAGTGCCTCTATGCTCTGTTTCAACGTGTCTATGCTCTATTTCGGCACATCTGTGATCTGTTTTGGTGCATAGGAAGTCTATTTTGGCGCATTCAGTCTCTATTTTGGCACATCTATTTTCTGAGCCTAGGTAATTTTCTGACATTCAGAAATCAATTCTTATCAGTCTATTCTTTCCCATGCTCATAGTTTTGAAGTCTACAACCTTTGCTAAGAAGTCTCTAGAAAGAAAAATTAGAAAGCCAAAGAAATCCCTCGGTTATGAGAAGTTATTGAAGAAGAGGAAATTTCTATACCAAAGCTGAAAGGTCTTTCTTGAATATAGGACCTTTATTCACCGATATCATGACTATATTAGAGGTTTCACTGATGATTATGCTGTAGAACCCTTATACTCACGAGCCTTCTTTCAAAGAAGATCCCTTTCTCAAAGGCACAACCACAGTCAGCGTATTCATCCTTCTTATATTCCCCAACCTGCGATTACATACGCTACTCGTCCCAATCAAATTCTATGATAGAGAACTCAACCACATTAGGTGTCCACCAAACCCATCTTTTTACAAAGCTGCGATCAAACCTCATAAAGTGCAAAATCATTTATTTTGGTCTTTGGTTTAATTATTGCAAATAGGATTTTCATCCTTCCAATCAGGGAATCATGAGCTAAAGATTAAAAAAAAATCTTTAAATTCATAGAATCTTCATTCTATCTTGACTTTCATATCCATCAACATTGCACTATTTCATTCTTTTGATCAAGGTTAGTAGAAATTGAGTGAAGCTTATGCCTGTTGTCACGAGATCTCAAAATTACATAGAAAAATATGAAAGTACAACAAGAAAAATGGGTGATAATAGCAAAAGGGAAGAGAACCTCTTCAATAACTCAAATACTGAAGAGATAATGGAAGAAAAAATTCAAGAAGCAGAGTAGGATCCCCAATTCCATACTCTTATGGAAAGGATTTTAGAACGAAACAAGGAAAGATATTTCCTTTCATTAGCTAATCAAGGAGCTAAGTTACCTGCTGATTTTGACGTAGAAGGGATTAAATAAAATCCTAAAACTTGTAATGATTTTAGTGCCCTTTTTCAATAGATCAAAGAATTATAAGGACAAATAAAAGAAATGCAAGGGGGTGCAACAAAGAAATATGTTTTGGATGAAATATGTCCTTATCCATTTGATAGGAGTCTTCAAATGATTCCTTTTCCAAAACATTGTGAAATCCCTAAATTTGATAGGTATAATGGGAAAACTGACCCCATTGAACATGTAAGGGATTTCTAAAATATGAGCTTAGAATTTGCTCATGACGATACCTACTTAATGAGATTATTTCCACAAAGTCTGGGTGGACAATCCATGGAGTGGCTTTCAAAGATCACTCCTCCCATCAAAACCTTTGAAGAGTTAATAAACAAATTCATATCACAATACTCTTACAACATCCAACACCAGATAACCATGCTTGATCTTTGTAAGGTGAAACAAAAAGTAGGGGAATCTTTCACTACATTTTTGCAAAGGTGGAGAAGGGTGTTTGCTAGATACTCTCACCTTGTTCCTGAAATAGAAAAGATGGATATCTTTATCGATAGTATCAATCAAGAAATGAGCTACAGACTAAACCTTCACTACCCTCAATCATTTGAAAAATTGATTGAAAACATGATTACTATTGAAAGTGCTTTGATCAAGCATGGAGTTCTAAAAATTGATAAAGAGGGTTCAAATTCATACAACAACAACAACAACAACCATAATAACAATAATGAAAAGTCACGATTTTGGACTCGAAATAAAAATGTTGTGAACGATGGGGTAGTAGATGCTAACAACATGAATACGAAGCCTACTATCCTTAATGTGCCAGGTGTTCAATGTGGCAATAATGCTGGAAATTCTAGTACCCAAGGAAATGTTTCCAATCAAGGAAACACAACTAATAATCATGGAAATAATTTTGGCAATAATCAAAATTTAAATAGGCCCAGATCTTCATATTTTTCGAATCGATGGAGTTTCACTCCCTTGAGCCAATCTTTGGAATCCATTCTCAAAGATTTATTGAATAAAAATGCTATTACATTGCCACCACAAAGAGACTATGAGCCTCAAATTAAACCACCATCATGGAATGACTCACACTTTTGTGACTATCATAGGTGTAAAGGTCATAAGACAAACAATTGCCAAGGGTTAAAGAATATTGTTCAGGATTTGATTGATAACCATACCATCACGGTTGAGGGAATTAATGCCAATAATGACCATTAAGCATTCAAGGATCCTCTCCCTAATTATCAGAAAGGAGAATCTTCGGGTGACAAGGGCAAGAATGTTAATTACATCCACGACGTCATTATCAATCATATTTATACTGATGATCAGTACATCAATGCTATACAAATCAAAGGTAAGAAAGAATATCAAGAGGTCAATGCTATGACAAGGGGACAAGCCAAAAGCATTGTCAAAGGAAGCTCATCTAAAGTGGCAATTCCCCCTCCAATTCAATACAATTTGGTTGATCAACTACGAAAAACATCCACCCAAATTTCCATCTTGGAACTTTTAAAGTTTTCACCTGCACATAAGGACATTCTAGAAAAAGCCCTTATTGATACAACTATATCCCCTGATCTAGATATCAATAAATATGAAGCCATGGTGGGACACTTGTCCTCATCCACATGTTTATCCTTTACTAAAAAAGATGACTCATCCATAACCCATCCACATAATTCATCACTCTATTTAGAAGTCATGGTTCACAAAGCCCACGTTAGATGTGTCCTCATAGATGGGGGAGTCGGATTAAACATTTGTACTTTAAAATTGGTCCTAGATTTGGGATATTCAGCAGAATCTATAGATCCACTAAGGAAAATTACAATCAAGGCATATGATGATGAGGAAAGGACTTCCAAAGGCCTCGTCATGCTACCAATCAGAGTGGGACATGTTGTGAAGAATACCTTTTTTCAGGTTCTAGATCGGGATCTAACTTATAACATACTCTTGGGTCATCCATGGATCCATGACATGCAAGTTGTTCCATCTACTTATCATCAATGCTTAAAGTTTGCATATGATGGATAGGAAGTAACAATACCTACTGATCACATTAGCAGCCAAAATTTCTCTAATCTAAGAGCAACTCAGGACACACTCATCCCATACAATAGAGAGGCTTTGGCCATCTCTACCTCTGAGAACAATGAACAAACAAGTGAAATGATAAGTAATTTTGGCACCCAGCTAAAATTGAAAGATAATGGAGTGGGAGAATATTCTTTATCTCTCTCTAATATACCCTTATCTCCAAGATCCCATGGTCAACCATCAACATCCATACAATAGGCTACAACAGCCTTAGCATCAGCTTCAGTTCCCATCACCAAGTTTAACGGGATATTTATCAAAGAAATTGAAACTGAAGATAGACCTATCCTTGATTGGCTCTATAAAGATGAAGAAGAATTTGCACAACATGTCAAATTACCCACATAACAGTATGGAAAAGGTTAGGCTATCATGCAACAAATGGGTTATGAAGGAAATGGCCCTATAGGTAAAAGGACAGAAGGTATTTTTGAACCTGTCTAACTAAAAACAATGCACCCAACTGATAAAATTGGGATAGGATACAGTGAAGATACAAAAGAGGAGGTGGTACAAAGAATGACTAAAGAGGAGTTAACCGAATCAATTCTGAGAATTCAAGCAAAAAATTTTGACACTAACTCAAATGAATATGAATGGGATGAATTCTCTGATGATAATTTCATCTTAGAGAAAAGGGTGGACATCATACAAAAATTCACACTCGCATTCTTACAAGGGGAAAGCTCAAGGCCTCCGCTCGATTATGTTCTACAAAGCGATCATGACTTAAGTGAGACCGATTCAATTCAAAGCGAGACAAATCATTCACAGGAAGATACCATCCTAGACATCCCCTATGATGATGTTAAGAATAGCATCATGATCCTAACGGCCAATGACCTTACTCATCCTAATGACCCCTTTCCTTTGGTCCATCCCAAACTCATTGATTGGGAACAAATTGCACCTATTGATGTCCCAAATTTTCCCAATGACAAAACCATCATAAAATTTCTTTGCTCCTCCCAACCCAAAACAAGTTCCACCAAGGAATCACAAGATCAGAGTCTTCGATAGGAAAGTGCCAAGTTTCTCAGCTATGAAATAAATAATGTAAAACAAAGATCTAATGGTGAAAACCTAACAAAGGCAGTATTAGATCAAGAAAATAGAAAAATAAAAAGAGTATCCAATGGTGAAAACCTTTCAAAGGCACCAAAGGATGGGAAACTTGACACTCTTCTGAAGCAATATTAGGAAAGGTCTTCTATTCTAATTGAACCAACAGAGGCACTCAACATAGGTTCTACAGAGCAGCCCAAAATCTTGCAACTGGCTGCATCTCTAATAGAGGAGGAAGTACCTAGATTCACATAATTTCTCAAGAACAATCAAATCAGTTTCACATGGTCCTATGTGGATATGCCTAGATTAGATCCAGATCTCATCATACATCATCTATCTATTATGCCAGGGGAAAAACCTGTGAAGCAAAAAATCAAAAAAATGCATCCACATGTTGCATTATTGGTTAAAGAAGAATTAAAGAAGCTCTTGGATGTTGGATTCATCTGATCCATGGACTATGTAGAATGGATCTCCAATATCATACCTATTTCAAAGCTAGACGGAAAGATTAAAATTTGTACAGATTTCAGGGATTTGAACAAGGCATGTCCCAAAGATGACCCCCTTGCCAAAAATAGATATGATTATTGATTTGACAGCTATACATGAAATGCACTCATTAATGGATGGATTTTCAGGATACAACCAGATAAAGATCACACCAAAAGATCAGGATAAAACAACATTCACATGTCCTTGGGGTACCTATTGCTGGAATGTAATGCCATTTGGACTGAAGAATGTAGGAGCTACATACCAACGAGCAATGACAAAAAATATTCATGATATGATGCATACATTCATGGAGGATTATGTTGATGATCTTCTTGCCAAGTTTAACACTAGATAAGGACACATCGATATCTTATTTAAAATTTTCAAAAGAATGGAACAATTCAATGTAAGACTTAATCCAAAGAAATGTGTCTTTGGAGTGAAATATGGAAAGTTATTAGGCTACATTGTATTAGAAAAGGGAATTGAAGCAGATCTAGCTAAGGTACAAGAAATTCTTGATATGCCACCACCAAGGAACATTAGTCAATTACGCTCTTTACAGGGACGGTTACAATACATTCGAAGATTCATTGCTCAACTGGTGGACAAAAGTTTACCATTTACACATCTTCTACACAAGAATGTTCCATTCAAGTGGGTGCACAAATGCGAAGTAGCATTTGATCAGATAAAATAATATCTCATGAATCCACCAGTGCAAGGTACACCTCTCATATTATATATTGCCACCACAAAAGTGTCTTTAGGAGCATTATTGGCATAAGAAGACAATTCCGGCAAAGAGCAAGTAATTTATTACATCAGTCGAACCTTGACAAGTCATGAGCTTAATTATACCTTCATTGAAAAAGCTTGTTTAGCAGTGGTGTTCACTTCTCAAAAGTTACGACACTACATGCTCACTCATACAGTAAAGTTTGTGGCTAAGATTTACCCACTCAAATATCTTCTAAGTAAGGCAACCTTAATAGGGAGGTTGGCTAAATGGGTTATGATCCTAAGCAAATTTGATATTCACTATTTGGATTGAAAAGCTATAAAGGGACAAATAATTACAGATCAATTAGTAGAAGCACAATACCTGCAGACACCCAATACATGTTGACTTTCCTGATGCCGATGTATTCAAAAAAATTATCCAACAGTCTTGGGCACTCTACTTTGATGGTTCTTACACTCAACATGGTTTAGGAGAAGGAATTATTTTTATCACACCTCAAGGACATACAATTCCAAAATCTTATCAGCTAATATTTCCTTGCACAAACAACATAGCTCAGTATGAGGCATTGGTAATCGGCATAAGAATTGCAGTAGACTAGAAAATCATAGAACTCCAAGTTTTTGGTGATTCACAACTTATTATAAATCAAATCAATGATGAATATCACACTAAAGATGACAAGCTGATACCCTACAAAAGAATGTTGGATGATCTCAAGAAATACTTTGTTAATATCAAGTTCATATAGATTCCATGCATTGATAATAAAGCAACAGACGTTATGGCTACAATTGCCTCTCTACTTCAATTGATAGAGAATCAAACATGGTACGATTTCCTGGTGGAACAATTGTTTTCTCCCGCTCATGACGATCCTGAAAATCAACTCATTTCCCAGTTAACCAATTCTGGCTCTCCCTTATATGGCTAAATTTACACTTACCTAAAGGATACTACTTTACCCTTAGACTTTTCTAGGAATCAAAAAAGAAATTTCATTTGTCAATCATCTCATTACACCCTAATTATCGACATCTTATATCGGCGTGGTCTGGATGGTGACCTCCTTAGATGTCTCGAACATGATGAATTTGAAAAGGCCTTACAAGAGGTAGATGGTGAAATTTGTGGGACACACTCAAGTGGACTAGCCTTAGCAAATAAACTTGTTCGATTGGGTTACTACTGGCCGACCATGGAAAAGGAATAATTCATCTTTGTGAAGAAATGTGCAAAATGTCAGATTCATGGAAATCTCATTCACGCTCCTGCTCAGGAATTAGAACCTTTCACCACAACATGGCCTTTTTCTCATTGGGGATTGGACTTGGTTGGTAAGATACACCCATCCTCTTCAAATGGACATAAATTCATCATTACAACCACTAAGCATTTCACTAAATGGATTGAAGTTGTTCCCCTCACAACTGTTACTAGCAAACAAATATCTTCCTTTATTTTGAACTATATCATCTTCCGATATCATATTCCCAACTCTATTATCGCAAAAAATGGAAGACCCTTTAAAAATCAGGATGCTAATGAGCTATGTTAAATATTCTGCATCCAACACAGATTCTCTACACCTTACTATCCACAAGGGAATGGTCAAGCGGAAGTTTCAAAAAAAAAACTTCTGAAGATTCTGAAGAAGAAAGTAAATGACGCGGATCATGATTGGCATGTCCAATTAAATCCTACAATATGGGCATACATAACAAGTATTCACACATCAACAGGAGCTACCACTTATGCTTTGGTCTATGGAGCAGAAGTTGTTCTACCACTAGAAGTTGATATTCCCTCATTTTGAGTGTCACTAAAAGGGTTAATCAATGATGAAGACTATAGAGTATCAAGGTTACAAGAGCTGGAACTGCTTGACGAACGATGTCAAAATGCAGTTAATCATTTGAAGGGATATCAACAAACTATGTCCCACAGCTATAATCATAGTGTCAAACCACAAAATTTTCAAGTTGGTGACTTAGTTCTCAAAGAAAACCCTCGTAATCAATAGGACCGGGAAAAGAAAGGAAAGTTCGAACCTAATTGGTTGGGCCCTTTTGTTATCATTGTAGTGTACGGATCGAGGGCATATCAGTTGTCAACTACAGAAGGGGACCTGTTTGAAGATCCAACCAACAAAATTCATTTGAAGAAGTTCTACACCTGAGAAAATATCAAAAACAATATAAAAAGTCTTGAAAAAAATACAAAAAAATCAAAAAGAGAAAAAAATACAAAAAGATCAAAAAGAGCAAAAATACAAAAAAATCAAAAAGAGAAAAAAAACAAAAAAAATATATAAAGAAAAAAATCGTTGCCTTGATGAAAATCTGGCAAACAGGCATCTTGGTAATAGCAAAAAAAATCATAAAATCAGGAAAAGGTGCAATAAAAAAAAATGGTGAAAACCTAGAAAACAAGCATTGTTTGTGATTTTATTTAGCTCTCTCATCTATTAGGATTCATTTTAAATATCCATTTTTTCATCGGCATCACACACATGCCTTGCCATCACATTTTACATTGCATCATCTCCTTGAAATGACAAGGACCTCATCATGGCTTAATGAATAGGATTATCCTTAATAGTAGTTGTGTTTAGCAAGAGTCGAAGTACAAGGTCACTAGGGGGCAGTTCGCTTCTTGGAGATTTCCTATATAGGTAAACAACAACATGTGTCTAGAATCAAAGTATCAAGAAACAACAAACTGGTCCAATTACAATGAGGCTGCATAACTATTTTGACAAATGAACAAATTGGATGATCTTAATCTGAATAAAATGAATGATAAACTTAAAGCAATAAGTTGCAATTGTTGTTTTGATATTTGATGACATCATTCTTCAGAGTGATTCAATGATTTAATAAACTAGCATCATGAGGAAGAAGTATGATTTTTCTTTGCTTATTGTCTATAAGCTAATCATTAGTATTGTGCAAATTTTTCATGGGACATGCTCTACAATGTATCATTGATGAAATTTCAGAATTTGCATGGGAAAATGGTTAAATTTTGTCTGTTTATGCAAGAAATACTCAGGTCATCTTGGTTCAAATTATACCTCAATGCTTGTATTAACTTGCTACATCAAACACCATGAAAGAAGTACTCAGGTCATCATTGGTGCTAACATACCCTTTGATGCTTGTACTAACTTTCAACATATCAAAAGGCTCAATGATGAAAATAAAGAACAACATGAAATGGAAACAAGGAGAATAGTTCACTACTACATTTAGGACTGCATAATTCATTATTGCATTTTAGGACTGCATAATTCATTTTCATTTTGAGGGCTGTTTAAATAGATTTTTCGAAGGTTGGCCAAGTTCTTGGATATCTTTTCAAACAATGATTGAGTATGACTGGACATTTGTTACATCTCATTTCATCATTCTTCACATAATTTCACTATCACTCATTTAAGGTATTATCATCATCATTATTACATTTTTGCATAATCGTTTCATTATTAGTTCATCATTTTCCATATCATGTGCATAAGTCATTCATTTGATAATTCATCTCATCTTACATTGGACATTTATATTTTGCATTTACATTCACATCATTTATCACATACCTATACATTCATATTAAAATTGCATCCATATCATTTCACATCATCATTTAGGTTATCATGATCACTTCCATTTCATCATTATTATTATTATCATATTACATCATTATCATATTAAATTATTTTCCATATCATGTGCATATCATTCATTAAATATTACATCTTCATTAATCATATCCATTTATCCATTTAAAATCATTCATCATTACATCATATCATATTCACATCATTAAAAACATTCACCATTACATCTTGCATCCATTACATAGATTATAAAAGAAAAAGCACTTTAGATCACGTCATATATCATGGTCGAATCATTTCATCACAACACATCCTACATTATCATACATAAAATGAAAGAAATTCATCTACATCATCATTTTTATCATGAAAATCATACACAACATAGCATATAGAAAATAAAATGTATCCATAACATAAGCATAGATCATCCATAACACATACATAATCAAAGCACCACTGCATCTCATAAATCTCACCAAAACAAATGTCCAGAAATACAAGGATATCAAATGTTTCAAAAAGATATATCAAATATAATAGAATAATCGTGTCAAAAATGCATATCACTAAGGGGCATCTGGCCATGGCACATGACTGTTCCTGCCTCTTGAGGTGGTGGGTCTCGATGGATCCCTGTTCCCATAAACTCTGAGATTCATCTGATTAGCTGACCCACACTTTTGGTGGCACTCCTGGAGTGGCTACGTGAATGGGTCTGAGTACGAGTACCCGACTGTGTGAAGGCAATCCTCCTCTCAGGTGGTACTACCTCGAAGTACCTCATCCTATAATACTTGGCCTCCCGAGAAGTCTCTAGTCCCTCTGCAACAACCTCTCCAATCGAGGTGCTCTCCACTGACCTGAGAAGTCTCTCGGCTACCCCCTCGGCCTATACACATCTCTCTCTGAAGTTGTCCCTCTCGGCCGTAAGTTGCGCTACCTATGGGTCAGGTAGTGGTGGCTATGCAACCTATGCCTGTAGTTGACTGATCGTCCCCTAAGCCTGTGCTAATTGACTCCGAAGAGTTTGAACCTTTGCTTGTAGTGCATTAATCTATCCCTATGAGGGAGCCCTAATAATATTCCTGGAGCCAAAGTACTCGACTGGCCCACTTCTCTCGAGATCCGTGGCCTCGTCCTGAAGGGCACATCAAAGAAATATCTCTGTCCTCCACCCCCACCACCTCCATCATCCCCACTATCATCACTGTTGTCATCCTCATTGCCTGAATTATCCTCCTCATCTCCCCCCTCATCAATATCCATGGCCGCAACATCCTCTGCCCCTGCCCATGCCTCTCCTTGTGGTTGTCCTGTTGCTGCCTATGCTTGTGCCTATCCTTACCCTCGCTAAATCACTAGTCCTCCCATCAATGGGGCAGGCTCCTCTAGACTAGTAAACCTCAAGAAGGGATTTGTGTAAAATTATGTCGCATACTCATTTGTCATCCTTGCATCTGTAACCTTCGGATGCATAGCCCACTGAGTTGGCTACAACTCCATATACTCTGCTCGGGTTGCCTCAATGGTCACAGTAGGACCCCACTCTGGTACATCCTCCCGGTGTCTGGCATAATGTGTCACACCTAGCGGCATCATCTGTACTAACCCAAACTACCTCAAGACTCTCATTACCAGAAACCTCTCAATAATGTAGGGGGTGTGTCCGATCAAATATCTGGACCTTGTAACATAGGGAAACTCTAAATCATCTATCTACCACAAATCACAATCTACATACGGTCTCCAAATGACTGTATCTAGATCATCTAACACACATTTCCAATAATCCAACTTGCCCAGCCTTGGTTGGACAAGAGGCCCTGTGTATGCATAGATATATGGGAACCCAAGGGGTTGATCCCTTCATATAATGGGACGCGTAATCGCAAAATGCTCCCAAGCAAATATCTATACAAGAGTCACTCCACATGAGAGACTCTTCCTATCGGTATAAATGACCTGATGAAGATCGTGGTACAAATGGAAAAGCATGCATGATCCCCATGCATATCTAGTTCGGTGGAGAACCATATCCTCCAAAATCCTACCCCACCCAAGTGATAGTCCCTTTGCCCTATGATTAGGACAAAGGAAACCACCGATCATACTTGCTAAAACCGAAGGCAGTGGGGCATATCTCTCCACCGTATCCTTCTAGGGAAGCTCATATCCAAAGACATGAGGATCCTAGAAGACTCGCCTAAATGCATCAGTCCCCCCAATCTCCTTGTGATCATAGATCACAAGCTCACCAAATACTGGAATACCCAAGATCCTGTACACATCCTCTGGAGTCACTATAATATCTCTAGTGGGCATATGAAAGGTGTTATGCTCACTGTGCCATCTCTTGGCTAATGCAGTCAATAGTGCCCTGTTGACCTGATATTGTGGGATCCCGAACAATGGACCCAACCCACACTAATGTATAATCTCTAAATCATCCTGTGACAGCCGTAGAATCATCTCCCATGTCTGAGGGAATCTCTCTCTGATCTGGAGGAGGTTAAATTCCTCCTTTACAAAATCATCAAGTAATCACACAAATCAATCAACAAATAATCTCTACTCAAATCAATCCATCACACAACAATCAGCTCAATCAAATCAACACTTTTTATTTTTCATATCGCATGGAAGCAAATCTATCTATCATTTCTACTATTTGTTTTTCATATCGCATGGAAGAAAATTTATCAAACATTTTCATTTACTATTTTTTTTTCATATCACATGGAAACAAATTTAACAGTCATATGAATCAACATCTATCTATTTGACTTTCAATCAGGAAAGAAAATCTATCATTACTATTTGTCTTTCAAACAGGAAAGCAAATTTATCAGACTTATCTATTCTTCAAGCACGAAGACAATTTTCTCAAATCAGACTAATCTATTTTTGATGTTCTCCAAAAGCATAAAATCAGCTGGCTAATCTAGCAACAATCATCACACATCTCAAATCTTTCCACAAAAATTCCAAATTTGGGAAAAATACATGGATGCGCCAAAATAGGTCATCAATGCGCGAAACCCTGTATGCACAACTTTAACCCATGGATGCACTAAAATAGAGCTACTATGTGCAACTCCATCGATGCACAACTCTATCTACTCTATGTGATAAAATAGATCTTCTATGCATTGATTCGCCTATGCGCTACTCTATCAACTAGATGCGCTAATACAGTCACCCTATGCGCCTCTTTATCCTATGCACCAATCTAGCATCCTATGCGGGCAACATTTTTGTATGCGCTATAATAGGGACCCTATGCACCATCTTACGTTGTGCATGATTGTTTTACCCCTATGTGCTAAACTGGATGCGTGACTTTATCTACTATATGTGCTATACTATGGTTCATATGCACGAAAACAGACACTTTAAAATCTAAAAATTATAAAAACATGCAAAAAATCATCAAAAAAATTTCGAAGAGGCTCAAGTCGACTTACCGGAGGTCCGTACGCAGCTAGTCTCTAATACCGGCGGGCTTGCTCAAATCTATGGTGCTCATAATGGATCGGTATCTTGTTTTCACCTCTCAGAGCTCTGAAAATTACCAAAGGTTACTGTTCAAATGACAATGACTTTTCACCTTTTTCACCTTTTAAAGGAGGTAAAAGTGTGAAAATATTCAATTTTTTGCAAAACAAAATGCTATTTTGAGAGCTAATCACTAATTTTCATCCAAAAATCATTTTGGTTCTTTCATCAAGTGATTTATCTCTCAAGGGGGCATATAGCATCGACAATTCCTAAAATCTTGGGGCAAAACTCTTTGAAGCAATGCATAAAACACATCATTTCAAAGAGGGGCAAAATGTACACATCAAAAAATGGTCATGGTTAATCAAACCTGTTAATTAATTAAATATGAATTATTTAATTAATATTCCTAAGTCATCTACATATAAATAAATTTAATTATTTATTTATATTGTTCATTTTTCCAATTCTTCTAAATTTAATTAAATAAATAAGCTTATTTAATTATTTCTATCTTCCTCTTAATTAATTAAATAAATTTCACAATTTATTTATATTAATTATCACAAATTTAAATTCTAAATTTAAATGATATTCTTTTTTTTTCCACAATTAAATATTTCCAATATTTAATTAAACGCTTTCTTTCTAATTTCTTTATTCTTTTCCACATAATTAAATATTCTTAGAATATTTAATTGAAAGCCTTTTTTCCTCCATGATTAAATATTCCAAAAATATTTAATTAGAAACTTTTTTCCTCTCATATTTAATTAAGTATTTTTATATTTAATTAAAGCGATTTTATCATCTCTCACACATAATTAAATATTATTTATTTAAATTATAGAAACATCTTTAATCTTCCATCTTTCTTTCTATATTTTTTTCAACTTCTCGATCTCTCACCATTCATCTTAACAGGTTTAATCTCAACTGTTGATCATCACCAATTGTATTATTGCCTTCAAAAATCTATAAATACAGTCCTCTTATGAGTTGAAGACACACCTCGAATCTTAGATTTCATACACAACTACTATAGTTGCATTCTAACATTTATCAGCATTTTAGCAATAATCTTAGAATTTCAAATTCATAGCATAATTCGTATAATCATGCACATGCATTTCAAATAATCTCATTCTCCTAAGCTGCAATTTCAACAAACTGCTGCTTACACAACCGAGAGCCAACACCTTTAATCAAATTATTTGGAGATAGAGGACAATGGGATGACTTTGAAGAAGCTGATAGAGTTTGCATTCATTCTCTTTAATTAGATTTCTTTAATATAATATCTTATCAATGTGTTAATTTTCTATTTAATTAGTCCACTTATTCCAACACATATTTGCAGTATTAGCACACAATATTTTTCTATCTAGACTAGTTGTTCCACTAATTTCCTTTTGATCTGCACTGATTAGTAATATGCCCAAATCTATTGCATGTATAATATCTAACATTCCTATGAAATTTGTTCATCACATTTATGCATAAATTATGACCAAACTCCTGACAATTAAAGAACTAACCTGAGAATGATGGACCATTTTAATTCATCCTACTTCTACTTCAAGAAGCCATGTGTCCAAATTTATTGCAGCTAAAATAGTATTTGTATGTGTGAACCCCAATTTCATACCTACACAAACAAGGCCAACAAGCACAATATTAGATCATATGTAAGCAAGAAACAAGGATTCCCCATGAAATCCATTTACAATGCTTCAAAATAGCAAAAAAGAAGAAATAAATAAGAAAGCAATGAAATCCTAATTTAAACAATGCAAACTCTTGATCCCATGGGGGAGTTGGTGCCAATTGGTATGTCGAAATCGACCCTTTCTCAACTCCTTTGTAATTTTTGTTGATTGTTCGATGAGTGATCGCCCTTGATGTAGATTCAATCAAGCTTCATGATAAAAAATCTGAATAACCTAACTAAGAATGTGAAGAAGTGGATGAAACTAGATATGCTTGAGGAAGAAATTGAGTATAGTAAGTTTACTCAAATTGTGGATGATAGAATGAGAGAAAGAGTCTCTCATTTATAGATTTTAAAATTGGAAGGAGTGAAATTGAGCAATGTGGGATCATTCAACACCCAATGACCAAGTGCCACTTGTCAAGATGTGACTGGTTGAAGGTTGAGAACATTTTGATCAATGTGCATGATAAATGCCATGAGATTAAAATTTGAAATTTGAATCTCACATGTTGGAGGGAGAAGGAAATGTAGTTAATGTCACTTGTCTCAAGGCTAAGAACATGTAAGAGGCATTAAATGCCTTGTTGGAAGGACTAGGCCCATTTGAATTTGAGGGAATATTCCTCTTTTATGTCATGTGAGGGAAAATAGGAAAATAAATAAATCAAAGTAATTGATTTATTGTGCAAGTTGCATTCTCTAGAGGATTTTAGTTATTGAGATTAAATTAATCAAGATTTGATCAATTTAATGAGGGATTAGATTATTTGACAATTTTGACTTAAATTGATGAATTGATTTAAGTTAGAATTGAGAGGAAATGATTAATTAAATAAATGATTTTGATTTATTTAACTAAGTGGGAAAATGTTAGATTAAATCAAATAAGGTTTAATTTATTTAATTTAATAAGAGGACTTTAGAGACTTTAAATAAAATGATTTATTTAATTAAATAGAAACATAAGGTTAATTAAATTAAATTGATTAATTTAATCAATGGAGGAGAAAGACTTAATCAAATAAACAATTGATTTATTAAAATAAGAGACAAAATATGATGAAACGTTGAGAGTATGATTTTGGAGAAAATGATATTAGTAATCAGGATCAAGTGTGTCAAACCGAATTTGCATATTTTCCATGTCTACAGTATGCACTTAAAAATAGTTAGAGCACAAATTAATTAAATACTTGTTCCTCTACTTATAAATAAATTTCAAAATTTATTTATATATTTCACTTCTAAATATTCCTCTTATCTAAATTAAAAAATCAATTCCTCTTTAATTAATTAAATGCACAAATTAACAACTTTGTCATTTAATTAGTTTTCCCTCTTCCATCTAAAATTTGAATTTTTAAATTCAAATTTGGCCTCCAAATTCATTTTTATTTTAAATTGGTTAAATGCACAAATTTAATTTATTTTTCATTATGCTAATTTCCCATCTCCATTTAAGCACATTTATACATATTTTCCTAACTACCTACCACCTCACCAAGTGTCACATGAGATTGAATTTTATAAATTCAAAATTATGGATTTTTCATCAACAAACATGTAACCAATTTCAAACCTCTTGGGCACATGACTTCTTATGTCTCTTGATTCCCTTTAACACTTGGATAATTTCTCTCAAGAAGGGAACCACCTCCATGATTCTCTCTAACTTCTTCGTGCTTCACCATTGATGCCGCAAGATCGCAATCCCGACCATCCATTGTTGCCACATCACCTTGAGCATTGGAAAATCTATAAATAAGACTCATTGCTACAACTTTTCAACAAGTAGAATTCAACAAGTTTATGTTGTAGTAATTTTAGTGCATTATGAGAGAAATTTGGAGAGCTTTGTAGTTTAGCTTTACATTTTAGTTCATTTAGATTTATAATGGAAATTTTGTTTTGAATATCTTAGTTCATTTTCATCTTTCATATAGAATTTCCATTAGATTATCATCATCAATATTAGTAGCATTTATATTTTAGTATCATCTCATCATAGGATCATTTAGTCTTCAAGCATCAAATATCAAAAATACAAAAATATAGGCATGTAGATTTCATCATATCATCTCATATCTTAGGTTGTCAATCTTTGTAGGCTCATGGGCGGGTGCATGGAAATGGGTAGCAATTTCATGGACAATCCCTAAATTTTTTTTTGGAAAACCATAACGTGAATGCATTATGGCTCGTTATGTCGAGCCTGAGGCTCGAAAACTACAAACCAATAACGTGAGTGTGTTATAACGTGCTCGCATTATATATTGTTCAAAGAAAAAAAAGAAATACAAATCTCTCATTAGGATTTTGACTGGTCTTTTTTGTAGTCGTTTCCAAAACCACCACAATTTTGTGCTCACATTCTAGGAGGATAATTTCAACAAATTTCTTCACCAACAATCCCTATTACTTCATAAAAATGGTGCCATGATGACGAGGAGATATGAGGTAAGGATTTTATGGTTTTTTGTTTTGGATTAGTTAGTTTTAGGTCAAATTTGTTAGTTTTAAATTGAATTTGATATCTATTTATTTGAATTTTTAGGAGATGCAAATCAACTTGCAAACCCTCAAAACCTCAATAGGAAGACCAACCAAATCCTCAAGATCAAAATCAACCACAACATCAACCTCCTCCACCAATGACTCAACCCCCTCTTGGCACTCAACAAAATTTAATGAGTGAAATTGAGAACAACAAAAAGAGAATTGAGGATTTGATCAGTAGGTTGAGTGATCTAAATGGTTCAACCGTAGAAAGAATGACCCTAGCAAATTCATTAAAAGATATGTTAAAAAATGTAGATTCAATTAGAAAACAAATAGCTGGATGGCAAGATAGGAGGCAGGCAACTAGGGATTATTATGCCAATAAACTATCATACAAGGATGTGAAAGATTTAAAAATTACAAAAGGTGATTTGTGCTCATTATTCACCGAACCATGCACAAATCAAAATCTTACCCTCAATGTGAAGAGGCTTCCTATCCATTGTGCCACCACCAACAAATTAGGGACTAGTTTTATGGTAGGTGGTACATGGTTTTCGATTACCCACTGTGCAACAATTGTGAGGTCCTGTAATATTTCCTTAGGAAACTATATAGTGAGTTCATATTGAACAAAATCCCAAATTATTTTGATATGAGGGATTTGCAAGGGAGAGGTGGGGGCTTAGCTCAGGATAGACCTGGTGCATAGTCAGATCCTATGTGGAAAGGTAGACAAGCTCTCACTAGGCCACCTTGGGAGAATGTTGTTATGCCTTCCATCTAGAAGGAAAGTGGTGATGTAGAGACATTGCAGGCAATCAACACTTTGACCTAGAGTTTCATCCATCATACTAGCCCTGTTCTACAACCCCATCTAGGGGAGTCTTCAAGTGGTGGCCTTCGAACACATGTGTGTCAATCTTGCGGGGCTACTTGTTCATATGACCCCATCGACACTCAGGAGACTAGTACGCAGGATCCCTTTACAGCTATGGAGATGGAGAGGGTAGCTGAAATTTTGCATGAGGCATATGGAATTGATAGACAGATAAAATTTAGTGCATGTGTTATTGAATTTAATTTATTAAATTTTGATTTTGAAATGCAAGATTTACTAAAAATGTTTTATGATTTTAATAAAATTGCAAGGTCACAGTGTTGAGACTGGATACACCGGCTCCCCACCAACCTATTTTTGTAGTACACCTATCGCTAGGTTATGTAACTAGTAAACAATTATAAATTTATTGCATGCTAATAGCATTGTTTTACAAATGGTAATTTAATATGCGATTTTGGATGTTGAACAGACTAATATTGGAGGTTTTGATGGAACACTTCCCAGTGGTAGTGGATTTACTCAAACCTTCATGTAGGTAATAGAATAAAGATCTTAACTAATGAAGCAAGTACTTAATAGATATGTGTAGTTTATATGCACATCGTTAATTACGTTGAATATATTTTTTATTTTTTTCAGTTGTTGCGAGATGATACACCTTCGAATGTGACGAGGGCAATGGATATTGGTGTGACATTTTCTATACAATCCTTGATGGCTCTGACAGAAGAGGTATGAGGAAAATTAGTAAATTTCAATTTACATTTGTTGTTATAGATGTTAGTTAGTGAAAAATCAAACCATTATTGATTCACGTAGTTTAATTTCTATTTGTATGGTTTATTCAGGGCTTGAGCACACCTAAGCATGGTTGTGAGAATATTCCCCTCATGGAGAGAGATTGTGAGATGGATGTAAGTGATTATTTTGTCAAATATATCATTTTTTATAATGTAATTTCTATATATTCATGCCTTTACTTCTTATTGTAACAGTTAAAACTTCACCTTGAACTAAACCCTAGGAGGAGTAGCAGGAGCACTCTACGAGCGTAGAAAAAATGAGTGACAGACCTATCGCCATCCGAGCCAAAAGGAAAGGGAAATATTTTATTTCTAGGGCATGGAGAGCAATGACTTTTGATTCCAGAGTCCTTTGTTGTATGCATACATGGAAGTTTTGTACATATTTTTTATTGGACATATTTGACATTAGATGCCTATATGGCATTATCGTAAGCCTATATGGCTATTTTGTACATATATTTCATACTTATATCGACATATATTCATGTATTCCTACATGGATATTTGGTTAATACAAATATATTTTATCAATGCCTATCCATATTTGCATTCTAAATTAATGGTTCAATAGTTATGAGTTGTGTATTCAAGGTAATTTCTATGTTAATACAAATATCTCTATTGATGCTTATACTTATGTGATTGATGTATGATTGTGTATGGGATCATAGTAATTTATATTTCATGATGCTATTGTGTCTTTAAGGTTTATTTATTAAAGGGTGTATGAAACAAGTTTTGAATCCTTAAAAGTCTTTGAATTTCTTAGGTTTCTTTAATTGTTCAGTCTGGGCTTCGAGCCTGACTCCAAGTCAAAAATTGGCTTGTCAAGTCCGAGGTGAGTCCAAGTCTTGTAACATTAGTGTGAACCTATCGAGGAATAATGTATATGTCGATGAGGAGAGAACCCATCCTTGTTTCCAAACAAACCATGGTATAGATATGGGTGCTCGAGATAAAACATCACTCTTCTGGATAGTTCAAACCATAATCTTTCATGGCTGAAAAAACGCCTTCATTATGTGTGTTCTTGATCCTACTGAGGAAATGGTGGAACATGTTATAGATCAAATATTACAACCCTAAGTCCACAATAAGGTTACTTGTCTCAATTTCTGCAAATGTCTTTAAGATGTTCATCCTTCTTGAGTAATGCCAACCACTATCATCGGTTGCCATGCTTCTAATGGAAAGTCAATTTGTTGCAATACCCAAAGGCTAGTAGGTTCATTCACTTTAATACCACTGTAATGACTCGAGCTCTGGATCAATAGATTTTTGATTTATTTCTTATTGGATTAACAAAGTTTGTCATCCAATATTATTCAGTTAGATAATGGAGTCCCCAAATTATAAATGAAATAAATTATGAATTAGAAATCTAATTCAAATAGTAATTTGATAATGGAAATTTCATAAATAAATATAATAGTTGTTTCTAATTAATCATTTAAAATCATGTGCTAGCTTTGAATATAAATCTTCCTATCATTGATATATAGGTCTTGAGAATTGGGATGCCTTTCTTGATCGATACTTTGTACTCATGCATCTAACTTTGAGTCCTTTCTAGATTGTATGCTTGAAACATATACTCCCATATTATAAATTTTTTCTCATATAGACCAATCCCACTCTAGGTAATTCAATAATAAAAATAAGTCTGCAAGTTGATTACCCTAACCTTCCCTTCTTATTCTCTTTTATACTCGAAAACTACACAATTGAATCCTAATAGCAATATCATAATTTGACACATTGTAGAAAATACCTCCTACTTATCAATTGATGGGCTAAAGGGGCTCTATAATGAATGTTTCATAAGGCACAACACTTGTTGAAGGTTTTACAAATGAGGTTGCAAGCTAAGTGGGCTTGACCTTGGGGAAAAAACTTTGTGATTAAACCCCTACGCTGGAGTAGTACTGGGATGGGTGACCTCCTAGGAAGGCCTAGTGCCTCACCTCTATGAGCATCACCTACATGCAATGAGTGCTAAGTGGGACATTCATTTTCATGAGAGATGGGTTCTTGTGAACTTAGCCCTCTTTCAATCCATGTCAGCCTTGGGACCGTATAGGAAGCTGGAGGTCGTACCAAGTACGGGATCAACAAACAAAGCACAATGTGAATAATTCTTATCTTATCTTCTCCAAAAGTTCATCAACAACCTCCATTCGAGCCTCTCAAGGATTTACATAGTGTTTTACACCCTTTTCTAACTAATCCATGCCCTCAACTAACTAAAAAATAACTTTCAAAACAAATAACTGTTGCATTTCAAATTTTTTGTTTTAAGCAACTTACAAATTTGCAACTTTAGACTCCTCCAACCTAAGGGATCGATCTGGTGGAACATAGCTTAGAGGGATTCCACATGTTTCAATGTGAAAGATGACCATTCCTAGAGTAAACATACCTATTTGGACGTGTTGGAATAGTTTTCTTTGTCACACAAGTTGCAGAACGAAAGTTGCACCACTTTTCAACTTTGCACTGCTTGCATTTGATGCTTTTTCCATCAAGTGAAAATATGCTACCATAGGAAAACCACTCCAAGATAGCCAAAACCGAGAGAGGTTTTTGTAGAGGGGATCAACGCAATTCTATAGGATCAAACGAGATGTTTCTAAGCATCACAATATCTGAGTAATAGCATGCTAAAGTTTGCAGTCATTTTCCACTTTGGACCCTTAAGGGATCGATCCGATGGAATGTAGATCGGAGCTATTCCTTGTGTTTCGGTGGGAAAAAATACCTATTTGGATGTGTTGGAGCAGTTAGTTTGGTCACACGAGTTGTAGAGTGAAAATTGCACCATTTTGCAACTTTGCATAGCTTGAGTTTGACACTTTTTCCATTAAGTGAAAATCCGTTGCCACGAGAAAACCACTCTAAGATAGAAGAAACCGAGAGATTTTTTCTAGAGGGGCCCAACGCCTTCTTGTAGGATTAGATGAGAATTTTTTAAGTGTAACAGTATCCAAGTAATAGCATGTTAAAGTTTGTAGCCATTTTGCACTTTGGACCCTTCAGGGATCGATCCAGTGGAACATAGCTCAAAGCGATTCCATGTGTTTCGGTGTGAAAGAGGACCATGCCTATTGTAAAAATACCTATTTATACATATTGGAATAGTCCGCTTGGTCACACAATTTGTAGAATGAAAGTTGCACCACTTTTTAACTTTGCACTGCTTGCATTTGATGCTTTTTCCATCAAGTGAAAATCCACCACCATGGGAAAATCACTTCGAGATAGCCAAAACCAAGAGAGGTTTTTATAGAGGGGATCAATGCAATATTTTATGATTAGATGAGAATTTCTAATCATCACGGTATCTGAGTAATAGCATGCTGAAGTTTGCAGCCATTTTGCACTTTGGACCCTTCAGGGATAGATCTGGTGGAATGTAGCTCAGAGCAATTCCATGTGTTGCAGTGTGAAACAAGACCAATCCTAGAATAAAAATACCTATTCTAATGCATTGGAATAGTTATTTTGGTCATACGAGTTACAAAGCGAAAGTTGCACCACTTTGCAACTTTGCACAACTTGAATTTGACACTTTTTCCATTAATTGAAAATTTTCCGCCACGAGAAAACCACTCCAAGATAGCCAAAACCAAGAGAGGTTTTTCTAGAGGGGCCCAACATCTTCCTGTAAGATTAGATGATAATTTTGTAAGTGTAACGGTATCCAAGTAATAGTATGCTAAAGTTTGTAGTCATTTTGCACTTTTGACCCTTCAGGAATCGATCCAGTGGAACATAGCTCAGAGAGATTCCTCATGTTTCGGTGCAAAAGAGGACCATTCCTAGCATAAAAATACCTATTTAGACATGTTGGAATAGTCCTCTTGGTCACACAGGTTGCAGAACAAAAGTTGCACCACTTTGTAACTTTGCACTGCTTGAATTTGATGCTTTTTCCATCAAGTAGAAATCTGCCGCCACAAGAAAACCACTCCAAGATAGCCAAACCCAAGAGAGGTTTTTCTAGAGGGAACCAACATGAGAAGTTTATAATTGTAATGGTATCCAAATAATAGTATGCTAAAGTTTGCAGCCATTTTGCACTTTGGACCCTTCAGGGATCGATCCGGTGGACCATAGCCAGGAGCGATTCCACATGTTTTGGTGCAAAAGAGGATCATTCCTAGAGTAAAAATACCTATTTGGATGTGTTGGAATAGTCCCTTTGGTCACACAAGTTGCATAATGAAAGTTGCACCACTTTTCAACTTTGCACTACTTGCATTTGATGCTTTTTCTATCAAGTGAAAATCTGCCACCACGGGAAAACCACTCCGAGATAGCCAAAATCGAGAGAGGTTTTTATTGAGGGGCTCACCTCAACTCTATAGGATTAGACGAGAAGTTTCTAAGCATCACGGTGTCCAAGTAATAGCATGTTAAAGTTTGCATCCATTTTGCACTTTGGATCCTTCAAGGATCGATTCGGTGGATCGTAGCTCAAGGCGATTCCACGTGTTTCGGTGAAAAATAAGACCATACCTATCATAAAAATACCTATTCAGACATGTTGGAATAGTTAGTTTGGTCATATGAGTTGCAGAGTGAAATTTACACCACTTTGCAACTTTGCACAGCTTGAATTTGACACTTTTTCTATCAAGTGAAAATCTACCGCCACGAGAAAACCACTCCACGATAGCCAAAACCGAGAGAGGTTTTTCTAGAGGGGTCTAATATGATCCTGTAGGATTAGATGAGAAGTTTCTAAGTTTCATGGTATCCAAGTAATAGCCCACTGAAGTTTCCATCCATTTTGCACTTTTGACCCTTAAGGGATCGATTCGGTGGAACATAGCTCAGAGTGATTCTACTCGTTTCAGTGTGAAAGAGTACCATGTCTAGCATAAAAATACCTATTCAGACATGTTGGAATAGTCCACTTGGTCACATGAGTTGCAGAAAAAAGTTTCAAATTGTTTACATGACCTTTATATGACCTTTTTCATATTGTTTACATTTCAAAATTGAAAGTTTGCAGATTTTCCTATTCAAGGAATTTACACAACAAGGTGCTACTACAAAAAACATGAACTCAAACCTTACAATATTTGATTAAATCTTATTACAATGCCTTAGGCACTTCATTCTCAGATCTTTTACAATGTCACTCATACATTCAAGATTCTCTTTAAATGTCTACATCATAGGTGCTCATTATGAGGTTAACTTCAAATGAGTAGCTTGAGATTCCCTCGCTAAGCTTCAAATGCTCTTTTATAATTGCTTGAAATCAGAATTGAGATTTGTCAAGATCATCAAAATAATGATGTTGCATTGCTTTTTTGGTTGAGATTCTCTTTCATGGGTCTTAAATCAACATTTTCTGCAATGAAATATCAATCAATTTTTAGTAGTTTACTTACAAATACGCAAAGTAAAAGAGAAAAATAAAGAGCATCCAAAATGGAAATGAAATAAAAATAGATGGAAGGCACTTACAAATGTTGCATGTAGGCATCAAAATAAGGATGTTGCATTGCTTTTCTAGCTGACATTCTCTTGGATGGCTCATATATCTGCATTTTTTGTAAAGGGACACCAATCACTGTAAAAGAAGATGATAGCATTGGAATCAAACAAATTAATGTGCATACAAGTATAAATTAATAAGAACCAATGTGCATATACTTAAAAATTAATCCAAAAAACCATCTGGGTCTGCTCTATTCTTTATTGTGTCAAGTATTGCCTCATGGTCAGACTAACGGACCTTCCATAACATCTTGTTCAAAGGTCTACCCCCATATTTGGTCAAATGAACATTGGATGCCACAACAAGGTTCGAGTAATGAAGAATCTTACTATGCATGTCAAAGTTTTAAAATAGCCAATGTTTAACACTTGAATGTTGGTACCTTCTAAGCCATGTTCTAGTAACCATGATTGAGCCTGTAGGGTACTCAATGTTTTCTCCATCTATAACTGGGGCCTCCAATTTTTTTTTGGTCTCAACACAATGACACAAGTAATAGTATTTTCCCTCTTCATTTTCTTCATCTACAATAACTGCATAAACATGCCCTGCATTGATATGTGTAAAAAACCTCTTGAAATTTGTCAACATTACGAAAATAGTATAAAGTAAGATAACGATATGGAATTTCAACAACTAAGAAATTAGATATATCACCTAGTTGAACTAGATCTTATACATGGTCAAAGTCAACCGATGATTCCATCTATGTTAGTTCCAATACCATTGGAGGGTGATACGTGTGAAGTGGGCTAAGATAACTTGTGAACCATTTGTCAACCCACTCCCCTAACTCAATCATTTCAGGCTTGCATTGTACATGAAGAACAAAAGCATGCCATCTTTCATGTATCGATACTCCATGAACCTTCATTTGAGATAAGGAAAGAGTGTACCTCACTTGATCCTGTTAGTGTACAACAGTCTTCATATGGTGCAATGTTAGTATCATCCATCAACCAAAAAAATCTACGAACTGAAGACATACCTTCATTACCTAGACTCATCAAAGCATCACACCACCCGATGATTGATTTTGCATCTATCAACTTTGCACTGTCTTTATACTTTAACTCTTCTTGTGATAATGCTCTTTTCATGCATGCTCCTGCACCATCATGCTCCCCCTTTCCATATCTGGCCTCAAAAAATTTCCACATATGTTGAACACCTATAATGAAATGCATCCTACACAACCAGTAGAACATGCACGAGTTCTTGAACTGTGTTGCATAGTTATCAGACCATATTATATGTTGATCATATTCTATGCCCCTCTGAGCCAAACCACTATAGAACATCTTGAAGAAACCTTGCACGAACTCTAGAGAATGTGTGCAATCATAACTAATGTAAAAGTGGTACTCCCTCAATACCTTCCTTTTCTCATCTGTACTATCAAATGCTTGAATGAATGCTATGTGCAAAAATATCTAAACTTGTGTGAAGTTGTAATACTATGACTGTACCTCATGTTGTGGTTGTAGATTGTAGTTATCTACAAAGTCAATGATAGATACTATGCTTCCAACTTGAAAGGTGTCCTTGCATAGTTTGAACTACATGTCCAACCATCAGACTCTATTGGTATGCATTGCATACTCAGATAGTATACTATCATGAAATGTGGTCATAAATTGGTACATTGGAATCTTCTCAATAACCAAATCACACCTTTTTTCTTGAGACCCATCTTTTGTAGCATATGGAACTATTTTATATTTCCCGAACTCTACTAGTTTTTGTCCCACCTCATTTGTTCTTTCCATATGTTGACATAATAGCATACGCTGGAAGCCACCGCAACACTCGCATGAACCATCCAAGCATGTTGTCCTATAGAATATCTGGCCATCCTCTATTTCACATAATTTTTTTGATAAGAACTCTCTTGAAGATTTTGGTGGGGCTTCTATGCCACAATCCGGTAAAACATCATTAGTATGCAAATCTAAACATATAAAATGATAAACATCATAATGGTTATAAAATTCAATATGTAGTCTACAACAAAAAGTAGTGTGTGTGTGATTTATCTTGATATAAAAGGGTTTAAGCAGTTCAAAAAATCTTTGAGAAATACTAATTTGATGATAATCATTCTCAAATTTCCAAAAAAATTGGGTTTGAGTCATATCCAAAAAATTCTTTGGATGTGGCTCATTATTCCAACTACCAATTCTCCTTCCTACCACATCCCTTTGATTCAGAGATAGCCTTGTGCTATTCTTCCAATACTCTTCAATTAATGTTCTCAAGGCTTCGACAACTTCTTTATCTTTTCATGACAGTCTCCCCAAGAATGCCCATAATTCATTTGTATCATTGCCCTCAATTCTTTTTTTGCCTTTGAATGGCTCTTGATAATTTTTTTTTACTAATTATCGTTTATTCACTAGTCTTTTTAATTAGATGTGCTCTCTTTGTTTAACAACTTACCAAAGTCAATGTAATGACACGTTGGGTGACATTACTATCCTTTGAGTGTGAGGTCTTACCCACACTCTCATAAGCATCCATTAGATTCTTGACAATAGTGTCTTCACTCGATGCATTCGATGTTCTCAACCCAAGAGTCTTCATGATGTTCCTATAATTTACACCCCACATCATTTCAACAAATACTTGACATCTTGCACTCTCACTTAGCCTTTCAAATAATTGTTCCCAAATATTATCAGCATATCTTCTACAAGTGTGTGTTGAAATCTTACCTTCCATGTGCTGCAAAATCTCATCATCAATATTAATCAAATACTTTGGCTTTCTACACAAAATTCTTGGTGGTGTTCTCCTAGGTACATACATCTCAACATTAGGAATTTCATCAATATTTAATTGAGGTGGGCTAGATTGCATACCTTCGATTGAGGGTGGAGAAGAAGACATACCTTGAGGTTCACATGGGGATGATGGCATACCTTCTTCGTCAATTTTGAGTGATGATGTACTCTCAACTTGAGATGTGTTGGATGGTGTCCAACAATATTCACTTGTGCTACATGGTGTCTCTCCATATTCACTTGCATTAGATGGTGTTCATCCATATTCACTTGTGCTAGATGGTGTCCCTCCATATTCATTTGTGCTTAATGGTGTCCCTTCATACGGTATCTGAATTTGTCTTATGATGATGCTTTCACATTCATGCTTGTTGTGCTGCCAATTCCCATTCTCTTTTTAACGATTGAGTTTCCTCTACAATCTAGTTGTTTTCATCAATCGTTTCCAATTTCTTCTTTTCACAATTTTCCGCCACCCAAACTCTCTCCTTTTCTTTCAAGGTTTTATTCTCTTCATCTGTTAGTTTCTTCTTTGTCTTTTTCTTTGGTATGGCGCATAATTTTATCTATACCATGGTAATGAGATGAATATTAGTTCCTAAAAAATGTATCCATTCAAGTTAATTTAAAAATATATGTCATTGAAGGCTTCATTTATTTAATACTTACAATCATCATATACAATATTTAACCTAGCATGTAGACAAATGTGTACAAACTATGGAAGCACTAGGTTGGCCAGAGCACATTTCTAACTAAAATTGAATAACCATGATGGTGATTCTGAAAACTAGTGAGTGAATAACATTGTGAGTGTTTGATAAGTTTGTGGTGTAGGAGCACCTTGACAATCTATGCTTCCATTTTGAAATTTGATTCAATTTTGGGTATCTTCATGTTGTAAGAGGGTCATTAAAGACATTTTCCATCTACCGATTATATGAGATTTCAAAGGTGGTTGTTTGTTAGTTATAGGCATTGGGTGGAACTGGTTTTCATTGAAAAAGGTTTAAACAACCTCCATTGGCTTGAAGGGACGATTTTTGTTCATTTTGAAATCCATTTTTTTGATAAAAAAATGTTGTTTTCCATAAATTCACTAGTTTTTTTGCACTTTCCTACACTTGTACGGATTTATACAACCTCCCCTTGATAGAAAACTAATATAATATTGTATTAAAATGTCTTAAATCTCTAATGCATCAGTTCTGAGGGCTTAATAGTATGTTTGAAGGGAGCGATTGATAATTTTCTGAAACTACTAATTTCAAGCCAGTCAAGGGTTTGAGTAGGATTTAATTATGAAATGACCATCCCACCTACTATTATGAATTTTTTCCTTATGGGATGGCATGTACATTGTTATATTAGGGTCTTTTATTGTTGAACATGCCTTGTAATGAAACTAATGACAATAGGATGTGGTTCTTAGGCTGAAACAAGCACTTTTACATGAGAATTTGAGGAACCAATGAGAGATTTTGAAAAAGTGTTGAAGGAGTGGTCTACATAATGAAATTTTGACCTTGTGCAGGGTATTTTGAAGATGTTTGATGCTTTGGAATGGTCTGGGAAGGCCTGGGTATACGAGTTTCTATAAACCCTCCCTCTTTGCATTAAAAAATGGGGGTTTTTGTATTGGAAGCCTAGTTGAGCGGGTATGGTTCTAAGACCTAGAAAATATCTTGTCTTGAGACCTAATTAAATATTTTTTTTGGGTTTGGAAGTTTGGTGTGAGGGTCTAAGGGTAGTTCCTTTGTAAAATTGGCCTACTTGGAGGCCTAAAATAGTGAAAAGGTCAGTTTTCTTAAAGTTGTCCCAAAGGATTCATGTGATGGGTTAAGGTATGTCTTGCAACCCTAAAATGGGTGCTAGAATCATTCTTTTATTTTCTTGGTGTTTTGGAAACTTTTGGAGTTAAGGGCCCAAAACTAGTTTTGCACAGTAACTAGATTCCAACGGTGAAATGTGGGAAATAGTGTTTATGTTTGTTGTTTAGCTTGGAGGAATGTTGAGATTGGTCCATTAGGCCTTTTTAATCTTTTTAGATGCCTCTTGAAGGAAATTTGACATCTTCAATGGTTTTGGGTCCTCTAACTCTGCATCAAAAATGAGTATCACAGTCTGAAGTGTGTGCATGGTTTGGGAGATACATGTGATAGTTTGCAGATGCTTGGCTACTAGTAATGTGGATAGTGAACAAAGGAACTAAGTTTGTGTGAAAGGGAAAACTTTTGAAAGGTTTCATTTTTGTTGTACTAACTCAAACAATGGTGCCATTGTATAAGATTTAAGACAACTTGTGAATGACATAATCATTGGTTGATGTTTTGAGAAACCTAGTTCATTGTAATCAATTATTTTCAAGATTTTTAGGTGTTTTGAAGGTCCTTAAATGGAATTGGGAACTCTTAATGCTAATTTGAGTATACGAATCAAATGTTTTGTGAAGGGAAATATAGTTGAATAAGTGTGTCAAGAAAGGTGTTGATTTCTTCCTTTGTACTGCATCAGTTTGTGCAAAGGTATTGGAAGGTGTTTGGACCCTTCAGAGGAATGGGAGAGGCTTGGAGTTGTATTAAAGGATGAATTTTGGTGAATGGTTCTGAGTTTATAATCAACTTTATGCTATGTTACAATCAATTTTATGATGGTTAATCTATTTTTTTGAGTTTGACAAAGAGTTGAAACCAAGTTCTAATTTTTTTATTAGGGTTAGAAGTACCCTTGATGATTTGTGGATCCTGGTAAATGTTCTGCATCAAGTGTAAAATAGTAGTTGGAAAGTGTATATAATTGTGTATATAATGGTAATTAAAAATGTGCATTGACAACCTAAGGTTATAATGACAAAAAAAATGAAAGGAAGCCATAATAGAATGAAAGACAATTTGTAAAGACTTCGCATACCTAAAAAACTAGACTTTCAAATGGAGGAGTTCAACCCAATTATGTAGCCTTAGCTTCTTCTTTCTTAAAACTCCACAACAATTTGACTTGTTCAAAAGCTTGTTCCCCTCCAAACTTCAATTGTATATCAGTTTTCAATGGAATTCAAACTTCAATTGATATTATATGTCTTTCAATGTTGAAACTCTGCTATTTCATGCAAAGGTGGTAGAAAGATCATGGAAAAGGTGATGGAATGTGAAAAACATGCTTGCACACTTCACAACATCATCAACAAGCCACTTTCTTTTGGAGCACGTGTAGAAACAAGGGAATATGCAGACTGTGGGCCTTGAAATCATGGGTATATAGATTTTTTTACCATTTTAGTGGAGTAAAAAATGCGCTCATGTGATAACGCGAGCGAGTTATGTGAAATATTATTTTCTTAGTATTTCTCTATTCTCCCTCTTTGTATATACCCTCTATCCTAATTCTATAGTTGTCCCCTGCAACCTTATAGTAGAGGAGATAGAAGTGAGTATGTATGTGTGAGAGAGGGAGAGAGAGAGAGGTAGAGGGAGAGAGGGAGAGGGAGAGGGAGAGGGAGAGGGTTAGAAATAGAAAGTGGGAGACATGGAGATAGATAGGGAGGGAGAGGCAGAGGGTTAGAAATAGAAAGTGGGAGACATGGAGAGGTAGAGGGTTAGAATTCCCACTATTCCTCCTACTGTCGAGCTTGCACTGCTCCATCCTCACTTAGGGGTGTAGGGGAATCAACTATCAGGGGTGCTTACTCAGGTGGGAGGGAAATTTAGCCCCAGGGAGAACCCCTTATTATTCTAAGGGGCCTTAACCCCAGACAAGAAACTACATGGGAGCTTGATCTAATCAAGAGACCGAGAACTATCCCTATCGAGAGATGGGTTGTTATTCTCCCTATGCTAGATGCAACCTTAATTAATCCTAGAAATTTAATTAATCTAGAAGGTTCCCCTACCCTGGCAAGCTAATTAATCCTAGGGGAATAGTGAGCTAATTAATCCTAGGGTTCCCCTACCCTACCTCCCTAGGATTAATTAGCTCACTAGAATAGTTAAAACAGGCTAATTAATCTGAGGCATGACATTAATCTTGAGCTAATTAATCCTAGGGAGGTGTAGCTTCATCCAGTCGAATTGCTATCAAGTTAGGATAGCTAACTCTATTGGTTCAGTTTAGGCAAGAAGGTTTAGTTTAAGCAAGATTTCTGGGCAATTCGAAAGTGAGAAAAGGACATCTCCAACTACAGCGAGAAAGGGAGGTAGAAGTTGGATTGGCCTAGAGGATGCCTAACCGAGGTTGTAAAGAAAGGGTGGCACCCCCTTGGCCTAGTGCCTAACTGAGGGTGTAAATGTCTTGTTTCTATTGTCCTCCAGTGGTTTCATCATTACCTCGACTAGCCAGTCGGCCTAACAAGTGTTAAATTCTCTTTCTCTGAGTTGACAATCGAAAGGAAGCTAAACAAATGCAGTTATCCGGAAAGGCAAAACTAACTTGATTAGGGAAATAGTTCCCAAGGATGGAGTATGATTATAGTTCCCCAATATGGAATTTCTTTGATTCGGATGGTCGGACCTCAACTACTAGCTCGAGAAGAAGTAACGAACTCCCTTCCTCCTCATTTTACTGCAGTTGTTGACAACCAGTGCTCGAAGAGCTCACACTTCCATTCTCTCGTAGGAACTCCTCCAGAATTCAACCAATAGTAGGAACTCATAATTCAATAACTAAAATAAGGAAGGGCAACCTAAAGGAAGTCAACGACTAGCTATCTCGTTCAACTAGACCTGAGCATCCTTGTTAAGCTCTGAATAATCTATTTGTCATTCTTGAGCTTCCCTCAACAGTCTAATCAAAGGGCCTCTAAAAAATCACATCCTTGTTATTGATGGCCTCTAAAATATCAAGTTGGTGTTGGAAAGAAGGTTACCAGATAGAAAGAAGTTAACAAAATCAGAAGAAACCAGAATTTCCCACCCACCTGAACCAGTTCAACCCAAGACAGTTTGTTCCCATCCATTCAGAATACTACTTTATTATTGAGAAATGGGATTTCAAGAAAGTAAAATTGGGAAGGCCTTCACCCCATGGATAGGGAGATAATAGGATAATGGCCCCTCGGCTATAGTTTCTTTCTTTCTTTCTTTTCGGTTTCTGGTTTCTTTCCTATCCTAATACCTGTTGGATTGGCCTAACATTCTCAAGGGCCTGCCTAACCCGCGCCCTAGTATAGTTTTTTTTTTTTGACGTGGGAATTACCTATGCGTGGAATCAATGAAGAATCTAATGAAGGCTCCCCATTCTCGAGCATCCTTCCCTCAACAATGATGGCCCTAGATTGATGCTTTGATTTAGAAGGAATTCAACTAGTTGGATAAAACCCTTGCCCATGAACACCCATGGTCCTTATTCGAGAAAAGGTGAGATCGATAATAGAGTTCAACTATCTCTAGGTGGGTGGGGTTCTATAGAGCATGCTTTCATTTTATGCGGAGCATGCTTTCATTCTTGATGAACTGGCAGTGAAGGATCCCTTGTTATTGAGCTATCTTGTTATTGAGCTATTCATTTGGAGATCTAGTCAGAGGTTGCGGCATCTCCTCTCAGGGGTGAAGACATGGAGGCCAAACAGGGGGTGTAGAGGGTGGCATATTCTTGCTATCAATCTTTTGACCAATATAACGTATGTAAGGCTCTAGCGATGGGGTTTCAACTACTTGGTAATGATAGAACTATCTTGATAATGAGGGAGAACAATCCAATAACTTCTCTATTGTTGTCGGGTAACCTGCCTGGGCTTGACCTGAATTACCCATTTGTTTGCAGAGGGCTTCAATGAAAGATGGTATATAATCAGTGGGCTAACTAACTTGATATCGTGGGTGAGGGGAGGAAGGATCTATATGAGCATCAATCTAGAGATTGAGGGTGGTTATAATACAATATTGATAATGGGTCCTCTTGAAGGAATTCAACTAGTTCAATGATACTGATTGTCAGGTGGTTGAGGAAGTTAGGCCGAGGAGGTGAAGTCTTAATCCGGGGTGAAGGCCTCCCACCTCCCACACCCCCAAGTTGATCTATCATTCCTCCCATTACCCAATGAACTATAGGGGGCAACTCCCATCCTCTAAAACGTCACCTAACGAGGAGATAACCAAAGGTGGGGGTCTAACATGTCACCTTCCTACCTATAGTTGGAGAATTAACTTGTTCTCTAGGCTGATGCAAAGGAAGATAAAGGTAACTTTCCCTCCCCTAACTAAATTTCCCTCCCCTACTAGGTTCTAGCCCACACACCCGGAGCTTAGGAGGATAGGAGATCAGACTTCACCCCTAGTTGGAAGTAGCTATTTGATGGTAACAGCTCCGATGCAGTGCATCAGAAGGTTGGATTTAACTCAACGAGGAGAATTAACTCCCTCCCAATCAATGAGGGAGTTCACCAGGGAGACTAAACTAACTTTTTTCACCAGGGATACTAAAAGCCTAAATTTTTTCACCAGGGAGACTAAACTAAATTTCCCTCTGATTGGGAGTAGCTAGTCGATGATGCAGAGCCCCGTTAGTTAAGGAAGGTAGGGTGGGAAGGAGCTATAGCATGTTACGTAGAGAATCTGGCATTTCACCCAGTACAACTAGACTAATTCTCTATGTAACATCACCCTTAGAATAGTAGGAGCGAAACTATAGTTTCCCCCCACCCAAATGGCTATTCAACTATCCAGAACTAGAGTTTGGGAGGGGGGAATTAGCCATTCCAAATCAACATTCAAACCCAATAGAAACGTTGTTTCAGGGAGATACAATAGAGATTAGCGATTTCAAGGATTAGCCAGTTTCTCCCCCTGCCCTAGGGTGGGTGGGAGGATATAAACAGAAGAAAATAGAGATTACAAGATTAGTGATTGTTGGGATTAGCTAATTTGGGTCACAACTCTCCTTTCCTAATTTGGTTCAAGAACCCTATCGGCTATTATAGCCAACTCAGTTTCCTCTAACACATCACGAGATCCAATGTTGAATATGTTCCCCCATCGGCCTACTCACGGAACTCCCTGAGAAGTAGAGAAAATTTGCATAAGTATTATGGGACGTTCAAGAATATCTCGTTCCTTCCCGTTGCATACCAGGAATAGCCCACTACTATGGTTCCAAATCCACTAGAGGCATAGTCCCTAGCAACTGATGGAGATGTGACCTCTGTAGAGGATTCAATTGCAGTTACCATTTGGTTGGGAATGAATAAGGAATTAATGATGGGTGCCATTGGACCCATCGATTCGTATCCATATGAAGTCCTAGATGCTCAACCATCAGTATATAGGGATCGATCAATACCCCTAAGTAGCCGAACCATACCTCGTTCAAGAGTCCATCGATTCAGGAGCCAGTACGAAAGTCAATTCCAGCTCAACAAATGAGCGTGATGTATCGATCGATGGGGTGGAATGGATCAAGCCAAATTAATAATATTGTGTCCCCTCTAGTCAAAGCTATCAAAGGAGTGATTCAATGAATCATAGGTGCACCTCCGGAATGCAGGGCAGGATTTCATCCATTTCTCCATGTCTCCCACTATAGTAAACTATAGTTCCTTTCCCTCACCCATCTCCCTTCCTTTTGAACAAGAAATTTAGGTCGGTAGTAATTTATATTTGCTCCATCCTCATAGGAGAAGAGCATCAGACATCAGCTTCTAACAACCCACCCCAATCTATAGCATCCCACCCAAGGCATGCCTTTGGTAACTGACCATATTGGCAACTACTATAGCGGGTGGGGTTTGTTTTGGGACCAACCCCAACCTACTATTTTATGGGACCTTGGGTCAGTGGGATTCATTGGTGTGGTTTTGACACCAACCATATTGGCCTTAGGTGGGGTTGGTGGGGGAGACCTACTTTTGAGCATCGGTTCAACAATTATATATTTCCTAATCTTTCCTCTTGGGCTTTCCTTCCTCCATGGTAGTAAAATTAGGAGGAAGGGATAGTTGATTAGGCTGACCTGGGGTTCAATCAAGGTGGGATGGAGCAGGAAAGAAACCAATTCCTTGATGGATGCTCACTAGTTTGGTTGAGTCTTTAGATAGTTAGTGCCAATCTCCCCCTATAGTTGTTGGGAGCAACAAAGGATGGACATAGAAGCTCACCCCCAGATTATAGCTGATTTGAGTTGATTTCCTTCCTCTAGAACTACTGGCCATCCTAACTTAAGGAATATATGGTTGGTGGGGTTAATGAACTAGTTCAACCGGGGCCATCCTTTCACCCCTGGTAGGACTAACTGGCCTAACTTCCTCAACTTAACCTTGAGAACGCACCTTCCCACAACAACAATTACCTGGCTGGCCTAATTGTTTTCATTGACTTCCTCCATGAAAGCATGCTCAATACACCCCCTAAACCATTATCTCATTCTTTCCTATCCGAACCAGGGAGGGAAATAAAACTTCTTATTAACTATGCTTTCTAACTATGATTTCTATACAGGATAGTGGGTGAGATGGCAAGTTCTTTCTATCCTATCAAGTGACCAGTTGGAGCCTAACTCCTAAGGGATATAGGGCAGGTGGGAGGGAATCATAGTTCACTAACCATATATTCCTCTTGCTCAGTTGGCCTAACTTCCTCAACTATTCCAGGCACTCCTGAATTCAACTAGTTGGATTGCTCGATTACTTCTTGAATATGGATTGTTCGAGTCCTGAACCCCTTTCCTACAAGGGAATCATATTTTGTTGGTGCTCCATCATGAGTTAACAATTCAACAATTATAGAAAATAGGGGGACTTTATCATTGTCCAAAAGAGTATATGACAAATGAGGTCGGGATAGAACCTGTTACCAGACCATGGGTGCGATGGAAAGAAACTCCCTCCCTAATATTGTTATAGAAGCATTGTGAGAAAGGATAGTTGAAGCATTGTTGGGGGAATCCATCCTTTGTTGGAAAATACAGAGAGTCCAGCTTATCGCCAATAGAAAGAAAGAGGAGAGGTCGGTGGAATAGATGGCCTACCTATAGCTAGTGTGGGAAGGGAAGGTAGAGCTATAATGTTTTCTCCTAGAATCTATGAGAACCAGATGCAGTTGAGAGAGATTAGTAGTTGTAGTAGCTCAATAACGAGGATGGGAACTATTGTTCAGGAGATTAGGTGGGTGGCTGGAGCATAGAACTGATCACCATGCATTCAACAACTATTTATCCTTCCTCGATATTGAACAACTATTTTCGTTGAATTCTTCCATGAAAGCATGCTCAACACACCCTTTGAACCATTATCTCATTCTTGCCTATCTGAACCAGGGAGGGAAATAAAACTCCTTATTAACTATGCTTTCTATATTGGATAGTGGTTGAGACGAAAAGTTCTTTTTGTCCTACTAGGTGACCAATTGGAGCCTAACTCCTAAGGAATATAGGGTGGGTGGGAGGGAATTATAGTTCACTGACCATATATTCCACTTGCTCTATTGGCATAACTTCCTCAACTGTTCTGGGCACTTTCAAATTCAACTAGTTGGATTGTTCAGTTACTTCTCGAATATGGATTGTTCGAATCTTGAACCCCCTACCTATAGGGGAATCATATTTTGGTGGTGCTCCATCATGAGTTAACAATTCAAAAATTATAGAAAAGAGGGAGCCTTTATCATTTTCCGAAAGAGTATATGAGAAATGAGGTTGGGATAGAACCTATTACCGGACCGTGGGTGGGATAGAAAGAAACTCCCTCCCTAATGTTGTTATAGAAGAATTGTGAGAAAGGATAGTCGAAGCATTGTTGGGGACATCCATCCTTTGTTGGAAAATAAAGAGAGGCCGAATTCTCTCCAATAGAAAGAAAGAGGAGAGGCAAGGTGGAGCTATAATGTTTTCTCCCAAAATCTATGAGAACCAGATGCAGTTGAGAGAGAGTAGTAGCTGTAGTAGCTCAATAATGAGGATGGGAACTATTGTTGAGGAGATTAGGTGGGTGACTGAAGCATAGAACTGATCACCATGCCCTCAACAACTATTTATCCTTCCTCGATATTGAACAACTATTTAGAGCCAGCCCTTAGGTCCTCTTAAACCTAGTGTTAAGGTAGCATTGAAAGCAGGAGTTGGTGATTACCTTTGTTTGATACTATGTCCCCCTACCCTCCATAAAGATAGATAAAAAGGGAAGCCAACCAATAATATTCCTAGAGGGGGCCCACCCACCCTTATTCTCAGAATGCGAGGGGAAATCCTCTCAGCGGTTCAACTCATATGTGAGACCCTGATATCCAATTCTACCTCATAGAACTAAATAAATTCCCCTTTCTTGAAGGTCTTAAAAAAGAGTGCTTTTGAGGGAAGGCCTCAACTAAGCAATTCAATTTCACTGCTAGAGATCACCTTCCTTTCTCTTAGCAATGTTAGGGATAGGCGTTACCTGCATCGCTTCGGGGTAACTAACTCTGATTCTTTTCCTCGGTTCCACCCAACTGTTCAAGTTGTCATTCATTGAGGCAGCAGCATGAGTCCTACCAATCTTAATGAGAGAGAGGTGGGAAGTATCTAGAAGAATGATCCATTGATTTGGGCTTTCTATCTCTAGTTCTGAATGATGAAATGGATCTCTTGGTCACATTGGACTTCTCTCGGGTATCCGGTGAGAACTCCGAAAGCTATCAAAACCAAACATCTAAAGTCTTAGCATTGATAGGAGTTGAAATCAAAGCATTCCACATGGCTATTATAATACCCTACTCACTTTCATTCTACAACACCTAGTATTGATCTTTCTTCCATTTGGTTAGTAGAAATCCTATCTTCCTTATCCTCTCTATACCGCTTCTAGCTGGCAGCTTCCATTCCAACAACACCAAGCGTAGGATAAAGGCCTATAAGTCTATCAATCAATCTCTCTAGGAAAGCTAGTCAGTCTCTCTAGCATGTGCTAGAAAGGCAACGGCTATTTGACTATTCCAACTCAGAGCGTGAGCGAGAGGAGCTTGGCCTAACTTCTTGTCTATCTTTCTTTCCTAAGAGCTTTAGTGAGCTGACTAAACTACCTATCTTGTCTTTCTCGGCCACCTTGAAGGAATCTCTAGCAACTTATATTAAGTGTACTTGATAATAATGCCAGGTTGGGAATAAAACAACTTTCTAATTGCCCCCCACATAAGTTGCAGGGAGGGAATTTGAGTGAGTGATAAAACAACTACCCAAGAGGTGGAAATAGGGTGGGAAACCTTAGGAATTAGAAATAGAGGTAGAGGGTAAGAAATAGAAAGTGGGAGACATGGAGATAGATAGGGAGGGAGAGAGGGGGAGAGTGGGAGAAAGAGAGAGTGGGAGAGAAAAAGGGAGAGAGGGAGGGAGAGGGAGTGGGAGAGAAAGTTGGAGAGAGGGGGAGAGAGTGAGAGGGGGAGAAAGAGAGAGTGGGAGAGAAAGAGGGAGAGAGGGAGGGAGAGGGAGAGGGGGAGAAAGAGATACTAGGAGAGATGGAACCTCAACCACTATATCCTCTTAATCCACGAACCCTCAACCCTTAAACCCTAATCCTTGAATCCCTATACCTTCTTGAACCCTCAACCCTCAAGCCTTAAACCCTAATCCCTCAACCCCTATACCCTCTTAATCCCTCAACACTCAACCCTTAAACCCTAATCCTTGAACCCCTATACAGTCTTTATCCCTCAACCCTCATCCCTCAACCCTTCAACCCTAATCCCTTCACCCCTATACCCTCTTAATCGTTGAACCCTCAACCCTTCAACCCTAATCCCTCTACCCCTATACCCTCTTAATCCTTCAACACTCAACCCTTAAAAACTAATCCCTCAACACCTATAACCTCTTAATCCCTCAACCCTCAACCCTTAAACCTAATCCTTCAACCCCTATACCCTCTTAATCCCTGAACCCTGAACCCTGAACCCTTCATCCCTAATCCCTCTACCCATATACCCTCTTAATCATTGAACCTTCAACCCTCAAAACTTAAACCCTAATCCCTTAACCACTATACCTTCTTAATTCATCAACCCTCAACCATAATCCCTCTACCCCTATACCCTCTTAATCCCTGAACTTTGAACCCTCAATCCTTCAACCCTAATGCCTCAACCCCTATACCCTCCTAATCCTTGAACCCTAAACCCTGAACCCTTCAACTCTAATCCCTCTACCTCTATACCCTCTTAATCCTTGAACCCTCAACCCTTCAACCCTAATCCCTCTACCCCTATACCCTCAATCCTTGAACCCTCAACCCTTAAACCCTAATCCCTCAACTCGTATACCCTCTTCATCCCTAAACCCTAAACCCTCAACCCTTCAACCCTAATCCCTCTACCCCTATACCCTCTTAATCCTTGAACCCTCAACCCTTCAACCCTAATCCCTCTACCCCTATACCCTCTTAATCCTTAAACACTCAACCCTTAAAAAATAATCCCTCAACCCTCAAACCTTAAAAACTAATCCCTCAACCCCTATACCCTCTTACTCCCTTAACCCTGAACCCTAAAACCTTCATCCCTAATCCCTCTACCCATATTCCCTCTTAATCATTGAACCTTCAAACCTCAACCCTTAAACCTTAATCCCTCAACCACTATACCCTCTTAATTCCTCATCCCTCAACCCTTCAACCCTAATCCCTCTAGTCTTATACCCTCTTAATCCTTGAACCCTGAACCCTCAATCCTTCAACCCTAATCCCTCAACCCCTATACCCTCTTAATCCCTCAACCCTCAACCCTTAAACCCTAATCCCTCAACCCCAATACCCTATTAATCCATGAACCTTAAACCCTAAACCCTTCAACCCTAATCCCTCTACCCCTATACCCTCTTAATCCTTGAACCCTCAACCCTTCAACCCTAATCCCTCTACCCCTATACCCTCAATCCTTGAATCCACAACCCATAAACCCTAATCCCTCAACCCCTATAGCATCTTAATCCCTGCACCTTGCACCCTCAACCCTTCAACCCTAATCCCTCTACCCCTATACCCTCTTAATCCTTGAACCATCAAACCTCAACCCTTAAACCCTAATCCCTCAACCCCTAGACCCTCTTAATCTCTCAACCCTCAACCCCTACACCCTCTTAATCCCTCAACCCTTAAACCCTAATCCCTCAACCCCTATACCCTCTTAATCCCTTAATCCTTAACCCTCAACCCGTCAACCCTAATCCCTCTACCCCTATACCCTCTTAATCCTTGCACCTTAACCCCTTTAATCCTAATCCCTCTACCTCTATAACCTCTTAAAACTTGAACCCTCAACCCTTCAACCCTAATCACTCTACCCCTATACCCTCTTAATTCAAGAACCCTCAACCATCAACCCTGAACCCTTCAACCCTAACCCCTCTAACCCTATACCCTCTTAATCCATGAACACTCAACCATCAACCCTTAAACCCTAATCCCTCAACCCTCAACCCTTAAACCCTAATCACTCAACCCCTATAGCCTCTGAATCAGTCAATCCTCAACCCTTCAACCCTAATCTGTCTACCCCTATATCCTCTTAATGCCTCAACACACAACCCTCAACCCTTCAACCCTAATCCCTCTACCCCTATACCCTCTTAATCCTTCAACCCTCAAACCTTAAACCCTATTCCCTCAACTCCTATACCCTCTTAATCCATCAACCCTCAACACTTAATACCTAATACCTCAACCCCTATACCCTCTTAATCCTTGAAACCTCAACTGTCAAGCCTTTAACCCTAATCCGTCTACCCCTATAGCCTCTTAATCCCTAAACCCTCAACCCTTCAACCCTAATCCGTCTACCCCAATACCCTCTTAATCCCTAAAACCTCAACCCTAAAACCGTAATCCTTGAACCCCTATACCCTCTTAATTCCTCAACCCTCAACCATTAAACCCTAATCCATGAACCCCTATACCCTCTTAATCACTAAACCCTCAAACCTCAACCCTTCAACCCTAATCCCTCTACCCCTATACCCTCTTAATCCTTCAACCCTCAACCCTCAACCCTTCAACCCTAATCCCTCTACCCCTATACCCTCTTAA
>CM021100.1:870318402-870400877 GCA_007115665.2 Sequoiadendron giganteum | reverse complement strand
TGAACCCTCAACCCTTAAACCCTAATCCCTCAACCCCTATACCCTCTTAATCCATGTACCCTCAACCCTCCACCCTTCAACCCTAATCCCTCTACCCTTATACCATCTTAATCCTTGAACCCTCAACCCTCAACCCTTAAACCCTAATCCCTCAACCCCCATACCATCTTAATCTCTCAACCCTCAACCCTTAAAACCTAATCCCTCAACCCCTATACCCTCTTAATCCCTCAACTCTCAACCCTTAAACCCTAATCCCTCAACCCCTATACCCTCTTAATCCCTCAACCCTCAACCCTCAACCCTTCAACCCTAATCCCTCTACCCCTATGCCCTCTTAAACCTTCCACCCTCAACCCTTTAACTCTAATCCATCTACCCCTATACCCTCTTAAAACTTGATTACTCAACCCTTCAACTCTAATCCCTCTACCCCTATACCCTCTTAATTCTTGAACCCTCAACCCTTAAACACTAATCCCATAACCCCTATACCCTCTTAATCCCTAAACTGTCAACCCTCAACGCTTCAACCCTCATCCCTCTACCCCTATACCCTCTTAATCCTTGAACCCTCAACCATCAACCCTTAAAACCTAATCCCTCAACCACTATACCCTCTTAATCCCTCAACCCTCAACCCTCAACCCTCAACTCTTCAAACCTAATCCCTCTACACCTACACCCTCCTAATCCCTAAACCCTGAACCCGAAACCCTTCAACCCTAATCCCTCTACCCCTATACCCTCTTAATCCTTGAACCCTCAACCCTTGAACCCTAATCCCTCAACCCCTATACCCTCTTAATCCCTCAACCCCTATACCCTCTTAATCCCTCAACCATCAACCCTTAAACCCTAATCCCTCAACCCCTATAACCTCTACCATATAACCTATTAATCCCTCATTCCTCAACCCTGAACCCTTAAATTCTAACCCATAAAGCATCTACTCTCTACCATCACTCCTCTACCCTCTACCCTCAACCCTAATCTGTCAACCCTTAAACCCACTTAGTAAAATCTCTACCCTAATCCCTCAACCCTCTTGACTCTTAAACCCCCAATCCCTAAACCCTTAAACACTCAACCCTAACCCCTTAAACCCTAAACTATTAAACCCTCTACACTCTACCCTCAACCCAATACACTCTACCTAAACCCTAATCGCTCAACCCCTATACCCTGAAATCCAAGAAAACTCTCTACCCTAATCCCTAAACCCTCAACCCTTAATCTCTCATCCCTTATAACCTCTACCCTATATATTGGACCCTGAACCCTAATTACCTCGACCTTATACCTTAAACCCTCAACCCTTAAACCCTCTACCCTTTACCCAATACATTAAACGCTCAACCCTCAATTCTCAACCCTCAACCCTTAATCCCTCAACCCTCAATCCTTCAACCCTAAAACCTCTACCCCTTACATTGGACCCTGAACCTAATGCTTCAACCATATACCCTAAAACCCTCTACCCTCAACCAAGTAAACCCTTAACCCTAAAACCTTAAGTCCAATCCCTTCAACCCTAAACCCTTAAAACTTCTACCCTATACCCTCAACCAAATACCCTCTACCATCAACCCTATTCCCTCAACCCTCAAACCTTAAACCCTAATACCTTAGAAAAAATCAACCCTATAGGTCCTCCACCCTAATCCCTCAACCCTATACCCTCAACTGCTATCACTTTCTCTCTATCTATACATCTCACCTCTCCCTCCTTCCCTCCCTCCTACCCTCTCTAATTATCTCTATCTACCATCTCCCTCTTTCTATGTACCTCTCGTTCAATCAATCCCTACCACCCTCTCTCGATCCCTCTATCAATCTCTATTTGTGTCCCTCCCACTCCATTCCACTCCCTCCCACTACCTCTCTCTCCCTCTCTCTTATGTGTCTCCTTCCCACCCCCTCTCTCTCTTAGGTCTCTCCCTCTAGAAACCTACCTAGGTAACTCTCTCTTTTTCTCTCTCCCCTCTCTCTATTTATCCCTCCAACCCTACCTAGATAAGTCCCTCTCACTCCACCCCCCTCTTTCTCTACCTCTACTAGGTCACTCCCTCCCACACCCTCTCCCTCTCTCAGGTCTCTCAATCACACTCCCTCTGTCTCACACTCCATCTCTCTCACACTCCCTCTATCTCCCACTCCCTCCCTCTCACACTCCATCTCTCTCTCTCACTCTCCCTCTCACTACCTATCTCTCAAGTCTCTCCCTCTAACCCCTCCTCACACTCTCAAGTCTCTCCCTTTGGCACCCTACCTACGTAAATCTCTCTTTCTCTCCCTCTCCCTCAATTCACTCTCTCCCACCCCCCTCTCTCTCTCCCACCCCCCCTCTCTCTCTCTCCTTCCCTCTATCCCTCCCACCCTACATAGCTAAGTCACCCTCACTGCAACCCCTTCTCTCCCATTCCCTCTCTCTTAAACTGTCACTTCCACCCCCTCTCCATCTCTCTAGACTCTCTCTCTCTCTCTAAATTCTCCCTCTGTCTAAAGACATACATAAATGCATACATACATGACATACATGTACATACAAACAGACAAATATATCAGCATACATTCAATATATAGGTATTTAACATAAAGGAAGACATAATGTGAGCTTGTTCTAACATGCTCGCATTATGTCCTAGTTGACATGTTCCCCGCAGAATCAAAAACCATGTGAAAAGTGAGATATAATGTGAGTGCATTATAACACACTCACTTTATATCTTGCTTTGGGAATTCCTGAGCCTTAGGCTTGGTATTTTCCTTGGAATACCAACCCAAAGGCTTGGAGGGCATTCCCAACTACCAAAGAATTTTTTTAAAAAAATCCACAATATTTCTCATAATCGAGTTCATGCTCACCGTCAGGATTCCACGTGGTTCAATATCAAAAAAATAAAACACATGGGTAATGTTGGGTTATCTCTTAGCTATCCAACGATGTAATTTTTTTCACTTTCTGAAAATGGTAAGTATTTCATCCATAATTTATTTTATCTATATGTCATTTCTTTGCCAAAAAGTCGTATTTGGTATTTTTTTCGTTATAAATTAACTGCTCATCAATTTTTCAAATAAATTACATTTTTAGAAACTAGACTCCATTCTACAAAATTAAAAGATTAAAAATAAAAAGAAATCAATTAGTTTCCAAAATTTGTAGGGGTAGCATGGCCAAAATTCTATTTTTCAGGAAATGTCCACTTCACAAATTAGTAAAAAAACAAATATTCATTAAAAAATTATCAAAAAAATAATGCATCAACTACATATTCCTAGCTAACTTCTAACTATTTCAATTTTAAAAATACTAAAAAAAAATTCATCATACGAGGGTCGTACAAGAGTTGCTATGTTATGTTTTTCTGACAAAAACAACACCAATTTGTGTATGACCCTCATTTGAACCCGTTAATATCAACCATTTTCAAAATAAATTAGTAGTTTAGAAAGTAGACTCAGAGCACTTGAATCCTTCTTTTAGTTTGATCTCAAAATTTTGAGTGTAAGTATCCTCAATTTCACTTCCAAGGTCAGTATTTCCTTCAAAAAAAAAAAATCCACTTAAGTCCCCTTTTTGGGAACCATCTTGGTGCACTTACCCTCATGTGAAATACTAATAAGATATGAGACCATGATTTGTAGGGGTCCTTGAGATTAGAGAACCATGGAATGAATCAAGAGGATAGCTGTAGTTTTTTATTATTATGAAGGTGTGTTTGATTTTGTTATTTTGATTCACATATTTCACCCACACATAAATTTGTGTCCACCGTAGGGCCGAGCTGCATATTTTAATCTATTTTATGTTGAGTATTATTTTGAATATTTTGTAAATTTTTTTGAAAAGGTGCATGCAATTTTTTCTCCAACGTATCTGGCTTCTGTTTTGATGCATCTGGCTGTTATTTTGATGCATCTAGCTCCTATTTTGAGGCATCTAGCATTCTTTCAACACATTTGGATTTTGTTTCAGTGCATCAGGGAGTTTAAATTTTATTTTATCATTTTCCAATTCAACGCATTTAGTTTATCATTCAATGCATTGAGTTGTTCTTCCAACATATTTAGTATTTTAGTGCATTCAGTCTGAGTTTTAGCACATTCGGTCTTTGTAATGGCGCATTTGGTTTTTACTGTAAATATTCTAGATTCCCAAAACTGATTTATGTTTTTATATGTTTCAAGAACTCAATACATAGTGAGAGACTTTGCAGAAACAATTAAAAGAATGCAGTCAAAGATCAAAAGATGAAACTACTAATATTTGGTTGTAGGGATTTAATTATTCATTTCCTTTGGTAAAGATTGGAATCTAGCTTAATTAGAAGGAATAATTTACACCATGTCTATTGTGTTTGGAGTGGTAGGTGATTATGCTCTCCCCTTAACTGGGTGATTAGAAAGCTATGCCCATTCATTTATTTTTATTTTCACCCTAGAGGGCCTACCTTGGTGGGACAAGAGGTAATCAGCCCAAGGGAATGAGCCAAACTAGTAATAGGCTAAGGCCAAGCCCTTCTAATCGATATATAAAATGGGGACTTGAGGAAAGTTCAACTACCATGAATGGTTACGTTGACAAGTGATTCCCTTAGTACCCATGTGGTACGTAAAAACCTATAGAGCTTAACCTCTACAAGTTGGGATTCCTCCTTAATGAAGGTGATATTTTCATATGTATAGCCCACTCGTAACAAAATTCCCTTACTAAAAACCCCTTTGTTGTAGTAAGCCAAATTACCTTTCTATTCTCTGGTGTAGCAATGGTCATTACCAAGACATCCACATTCTCATAGTTTTTAGTAGAGGTGAAAAAATTTCCATGGGAGATTCATTGGATTTTGAAGCTTGGTTGGCCTGAGAAGTTAGTGCACTGTAGGGGGGAGCTTGTGCGTCCAAGCTTCTAAATCAAACACTAAAAATAAGTGTAGTTGGAGTAAAATATGTGCCGAACCCAAATGAGTATTTCCTTACACAACCTAGGATTGTGCTTGTTTGATGTGTCTTCACTTATGTATTTTAAATCAAAATTCAATCAATCATTACACACTAAAATATCCAACCACTGATTCAGAAGACAATTCAACTAAACAATTCAAATTTGCTGTAAAAAATCAGAAAAATCTATCAAACTATCAAAAATCAAAAAACATATTCTAGTTTAGCACATCCATTGACTATCGCAGTGCATTCATTTTTCATTTCAGCGCATCTCACTTATATCCCAGCATATGCTCTTTCAACACATCCATTGAATCCTACAACACATTCAAACCTTTTCCCAACTCATCCATACCCTATTCTGGCACATCCAGACCTTCGTACAGAGCATTTAGACTATTCCATAGCGCATCTATCCATTGTTTTAGCACATCTGGTGAATTTACAAACATAAGCCTAAATTTGACCTCCTTTCTGCTAATCAGCATCCAGTTCAGATATTCCCTCTTAAGCAACATATTTTAATTTTCCTAAAGTTTAGGTTGAGGGTTTGGAAATCAACTACATTTTTCAATAAATCCCTTACCAAAAGAACAAAAAAACCAAAGAAGCAAATTTTCTATAAGAATTTTTTTAAAAGGAGATGCTTCTTGTATCTAAGTAGTAAAGTCTTTCTTAATTATCAAACCTTCATCCATAGGTATCACAAATTTGATAGAGGATATATTGATGATATTTCTTTAGAGACCTTATCTTCACTAGCTTATTATCAATGAATATCTCTTTCATAAAGGCATAATCATAGTCAACCTATTCATCATTCCTTCATTCCTCAACTAGCAATACAATATTCTGATCATCCCAATCAATTTATACAATAAAGCTAAATCTTGTTGAAACTAGCATTCTCAAGTGAAAATGCCCCATCTAAATATTGATCAAACATCCTAAAGTGCCTTCCTTGTCACATCAAATTTTGATTAAGTAGTTGCATTTCACCATTAGGATATATCATCCTTCATCAGGATTCGTCATCCTTTATCCTGAAATAAAGCTTGCTTAACCATATTTTTAATCAATCCTCTTGGCACTCCCAAACATTGGTCAGATATTTAGAACATCATCATCACTTGTATGCCCGTCAAAACAAGATCTAAAAAGCTGCAACTTCAAGAAAAAGAAATTGAAACCAAAGATACCATGGCTGAACAAGAAGAGAATCCCTTTCATAATATCCATTCAACTGAAACTGATGAGGTAAATGAAGAAGATGTACATCAAGCCCAACAAGATCCAAATTTCCCTAAATTTCTAGAAAAGGTTTTTGAGAAGGATGGGGAAAGATACCTTTCGAGGTTGGAAAACAAAGGAGTCAAGTTACCCGATGATTTTGATGTTACAAAATTGAAAAGAAATCCTAAGAAAATAGAAACCAAGACACAAACTGAATCAAACAATGAAGTGAAAACCAATGATCCCATGGACATTTTGAAACAAAAAATGCAGAATATGCAAGTCGGCACTACTAAGAGATACTTCATACAAGATATATGTCCCTACCCATTCAATCAAAGCGTTAACAGGATACCATTCCCTAGACATTGTGAATTTCCCAAATATGACAAGTACAATGGGAAAACCTATCCAATAGATCACGTAAGGGAATTTAGAACAATGAGTTTTGAATTTTCCCATGAGGATACATATTTGATGAGATCATTCCCACATAGTTTGGGAGGGAAATTCATGCAATGGCTCTCAAAATTTCTTTTGAGGATCAGATCTTTTGAGGAATTGGCAAACAAGTTCATTACCCAATATTCATATAATATCCAACATGAGATCACAATGAAATACCTTTTTAATGTGAAACAACATAAAGGAGAATCATTCCTCATATTCTTACAAATATGGAGAAGGTTATTCGCAAGGTATCCCCAAAACATACTAGAAAAGGAAAAGATAGAGTTGTTCATTGATAACCTAAATTCTGACATGAGCTACAGGCTTGACTTACAATTCCCTCCAAATTTTGAGAAATTTATTGAAAATGGGATCAAGATTGAGGAGTCCTTAGTCAAACGAGGAATTTTGAAAAGCTATAACGAAAAAAATTCATCTAATTCCTCCAACAATGATAAACCGAAGTTTTGGGAAAAGTACAAAAATAATGACAATGACACCTTTGTTGAAATGTATAATGCCAAACCATTCTTCAATTTTTCAGGAAGCTCCTCGAATAAAAATCAAAAGACCACCCAAAATACTAATCCAAGAAACAACCAATATTCCAACCAGGATAATACTCAAAAAAATAAAACATCATCATCTAAGACTCTACCCTATCAAACATCAAATAATCACAAAAAATTCATGCCTTTGGGTAAATCACATGAATCCGGCTTGAGGGAACTTATTGCAGAAAATATCATCACTCTACCTGACACCCGAGGTTTTGAACCCAAAGTAAAATCATCCTAGTGGAATGAAGCACATTATTGTGAATTTCATCAATGCAAAGGTCACCTCACTAATAGTTGCATGCAACTGAAGGATAAGACAAACGATTTGATTGACAATAAAATCATAAGGATCGAGGAGCCTCAAACTAACACTGACCATGGGGTATTAAAGAAGCCTTTTCCAAACTGTGATAAAGGAGAATCTTCTAATAGTAATGGCAAAGGAAATAATGTGAACTATTTTCATGACACCACCATTTATCATACCTCTGTCATTGAAAATCACACAAATGACATTGAATTCAATAACACACCAGATCTTTTTGCAACCAATCATCCAATCAACAACACCAACATCCATTCTAATCAATTCCTTGACATCCCGCAAGACATGGTTGTAATGGATAATCAAGTTAATGTCATCAAAATAAGTGGAAAACAAGATAGTGTTCTTGTAAACATGACCAAAAGGGCTCAAACCAAATATGTTTGAAAGGGAAGTGCTTCCAAAACACCTACTGTTACATCTCATCAATAAAAAATTGTTGATTAGCTCTAGAAATTCCCCACAAAAATATTAATATTGGAGCTCCTTAAAATCTCTCCCACTCACAAGGAGATTTTAGAAAAGGCCCTAGTCAATACAACAGTGCCAAATAATATGGAATTCTATGCTTTCCAAGCTATGGTGGGACATCTAATTGCACCTCATTGCTTATCATTTTCGGAAAATAATGATATATCTCTCACCCATCCTCATAATGTGGCCCTCCATATCAAATTTTTAATCCATAAAATTCATGTTAACTATGTCCTTATAGATGGAGGAGTTAGACTTAATATCTATACTTTAAATCTTGTTCATGCACTAGGGTTCTCTGAAAATGCAATAGATCCAAGAAAGAAGATCACTATCAAAGAAAATGATGATGAAGAGAGATCTTCAAATGGATTGATTATATTACCAATTCAAGTAGTACCAATTCAAAAAAATGTGGTTTTTCAAGTTTTGGATAAGGATTTGACATATAACATACTCTTGGGTTGTTCTTGGATCCATGAAATGCAGTTCATACCTTCAACATACCATCATTGTCTAAAATTTCCTTGCAATGGCCAAGAAATCACTATCCCTGCCGATTCAAATATCCCTCAACAATGCAATGCCCTTAAGGCCATCCAGGATGTATTTGTGCCCCATAATCATGAAGCTCCTATTTCCACCCTTGATATCCCTTATAGTTCCAATCAAGCTAATCCTTTGTCAAAATTGATAGCCATATCCTCTAATGAAGGAAGTAAATCAAGTTCATCATCCCAACAGCCAAAGAAAAATGAAGAATCTATCCCTTATGAATCTACCAATTCTAAAGCCTAGCTTAATACCCTGGCCAAACAATTTGAAGATAAATTCCAAGTCAAGGATAAAGGTGTCGATGAGTATTCCATTGAAAAATCCCTCTACCTCTCACTGTTAATGTCACCGAAATCCTATGGTCAACCATCAACCTTTTCCCAACCATCCTCACAACCCATCACACTTTTTTATGGTCGATTCATAAAGAAGGTAGCCAAGTAGAAGAATCTGATGATAAAGATGTTTTGAATTGGCTCTATAAGGAGGAAACTAATTCTCAAGCTGCAACAACAAATGTCCAAACCACTCAGTATGGAAAAGGATTCTCAATCTTGGAGAAGATGGTATATGATAGACAAGGACCTATTGGAAAAAGAAAATAAGGTATAATAAAACCTATCCAACCCATCATAACCATTCCAAAAGATAAAACAGGGCCAGGATAGAAACAACATCAAAAGAATGAAGAAACAAAAGAAGACATAATATAGAAGGTTGATGAATGGATCCTACAGCTCCAAGCCAATGACCACTATGAAACAGATTGTAATGAGTATGAGTGGGATTCATTTTTAGAAGAATCATATTATGACAAGGATGTTTATGTGATACATAGCTATACTCCCACACTCGAGGAGGAAAAATCTCAGGACTTAGACCACTTGAAGTAGTATCACACAATATCGATGGTTCAAGTGAAGATGATCAAAGTCATAGCAAGACAGATCACTCGAAAGAGAGAAACATCATAGACCTCAACTTGGCCATAGTATTATTTGATGACAACATCTCCATTAGGACACTTATGACATCTGACTTGAACCCATCTGACAACACTCTACCATTATTGCATCCTAAACTAATAGATTGGGACCAAACCGAACCTATCAATATCCCCACCTTTTTGAATGATGAGGCCATCGTAAACTTCCTTTGTGCTGGTAATACCAAAATAGTCTCCAACATTGAACATCATAGCAAAGCTTCACAATAGGAGAGTGCCAAATTTCCCAGCTGCAAAATAACTGAAAAAAAAGAAAGATCTAATGGTGAAAACCATTCCGTGGCAGTGACAGATCAAGAAAGAGTAAAAATAAAGAGCACATCTAATGGTGAAAACCTCTCTGAGGTGCTAAAGGATGGGAAATTTGACACTCTCCTAGAGAAATTCCAAGAGAGATAGAAAGTTCTTATTGAACCAACATAGTCCATCAATGTCGGTAATGAAAAAAAAAAAAGCTCTTCATCTGGCAGAACCATTGATAGAACAAGAAAAGCCCAACTTTATCAAGTTCTTTGAAGAGAGACAAGTAAATTTTTCCTAGTATTATGTGGATATGCCAGGGATAGATCCAGATCTCATCATGCACCATTTATCCCTTTCTTCAAGAATCAAACTAGTCAAACAAAAGTTGAGAAAAATGCATCCGCACATTTTCCTATTGGTGAAGGTTGAAGCAAAGAAGTTATTGGATTTTGGATTCAATAGATCCATTGACTATGCAGAGTGGATATCAAATATTGTACCTATTTTGAAACCTAATGGCATCATAATAATTTGTACCAAATTTAGAGATCTCAACAAGGCTTTCCCAAAAGATGATTTACTCTTGCCTAACATTGGCACATTGTCGACTTAATAGAAAGACATGGCATGTTATCACTAATGGATGGATTTTCTAGCTATAACCAAATCAAGATAGCTCTTGAAGATCAAGATAAGACAATTTTTACTTTCCCATGGGGAAATTTCTATTGGAACGTCATGCCCTTCAAGTTGAAAAATGCAAGGGCCACATACCGAAGAGATATGGCAACCATCTTCCATGACATGAAGCATACTTTCATGGAAGACTATGTGGCCGATTTGTTGGAAAAATCTTACACTAGAGAAGGACATCTAGAGATATTAGATAAGCTATTTACTTTCCTGTAGAAGTTCAATGTTCACCTCAATCCAAAGAAATGTGTATTTGGAGTAATGTTAGCAAAGCTACTTGGATATATAGTGTCAAAGAAAGGTATTGAAGTAGACCCTACAAAGGTGAAAGCTATAATGGAGATGCCTCCCCCAAAATACTTCAATCATCTAAGATCCCTCCAAGGAAAATTCTAATCAATCAAAAAATCCATCTCACAACTAGTTGACAAGACCCATCCTTTCACTCACCTCTTACACAATAATTTTTCTTTTCAATGGGATGAGAAGTGTGAAGTAGCTTTCAACCAACTAAAATAATACCTAATGATTCCACCTATCCTAAAACCTCTAGTAGAATGGAATCCTATTTTATTTTACATTTCCACTATTGACCAATCATTGGGAGCCTTCTTGGCACAAGAAGATTCAATAGGGAAGGAAAGAGAAATTTATTACATCAGCGGAACCTTGAATGGGTATGAGATCAATTATACATCCATCAAGAAAGCTTGTCTAGTTTTAGTGTTTTCTACTCAAAAATTGCAACACTATATGGTTACTCATATAGTCAAGCTCATAGCCAAGATAGATCCACTGAAGTATCTCCTAAGTAAAGAAAATCTGAGAGGAAGACTGGCCAAGTGGTTAATGGTACTCAGTAAATTCAACATCCAATATGTTGACAGAAAAGTTATCAAAGGACAAGCCATCACCAATCAACTAGCTGAGGCACCAATTCATGACGATCGTTCCCTCCATATTGAATTTTCAGATGTAGATGTCCTGACAGTAACAGTAAAACAATGGGTGTTATACTTTGATGGTTCCTTCACTCCGCATGGATCAAGAGAAGGAATCCTATTCATCACTCCCCTAGGGAACACCATTCAAAAATCCTATTTATTGATGTTTCCTTGCACCAACAACACAACTGAATATGAAGCACTCATCATTGGAATCAAGATATTCGTGGAATGGAAAATTATAGAGCTCTAGGTTTATGGGGATTCTCAACTAGTAATCAATCCGGTCAATAATGATTATCAAACCAAGGATGATAAGATAATTCCCTATAAGAGAATGGTTGATGACTTCAATAATTATTCTATCGACATCAAATTTGTTCAAATCCCAAGGAGCGAGAACAAAGTTGCCGATGCTATCGCTACAATTTCTTCTTTGGTACAAATTCTAGAAAAATAAGGCTGCTATGAGTTCATTGTGGAGCAACTGTTTACCCCCACTTACGATACCTCTGAGTCCCAACTCATTTTCCACCTAGACAATGCAAATACCTCCATCTACGTAAAGATTTATGCTTACCTAAAAGATGATATCCTTCCTCTCGATCTTTCCCACAACCAAAAATGAAATTTCATCCACCAATCTTCTTGTCATACCCTTATAACGGATGTTCTTTACCATTGAGGTCTTGATGGAACTCTTTTGCGATGTCTAGAAAGTGACAAGTCTGAAACAACTTTACAAGAAGTCCATGAGGGTATTTTCATAACTCATTCAAGTGGTCTAACCCTCGTCAAGAAACTCCTCTATCTAGGATATTAATGGTTGACTATGGAGAAAGAAGCCTTTAAATTTTTCAAGACATGTAAAAAAAGATAGATCCACAACAATCTCATCCATGCACTAGCACAAGAATTGCAACCCTTTGTATCAATATAGCCATTTTGTCAATGGAGGTTGGATATTGTGGGTAAGATTCATCCATCTTCATCTAATGGAAAAAATTTCATCATCATAGCCACATAGTACTTTACAAAGTGGGTTGAAGCCATGCCTCTAATCACCATCACAGGTAAGTAGATCTCATCATTCATCTTCAACTACATCATTTGTTGATATGGTATCCCTCAATCCATTGTCACTGACAATGGAAGACCTTTCAAGAATCAAGATGTACAAGAACTCTGTGAAAATTTTCATATCCAACATCGGTTTTCTACACCCTACTATCCTCAAGGGAATGGTCAAGCTAAGGCCTCAAACAAAACCATCCTAAAAATATTTAAAAAAACTTCAACAATGTTGGACGTGTCTAGCATGTTCAATTGAACCTTGCTTTTTGGGCCTATCGTACAAGCATTTGAACACCCATGAGAGCCACACCATATGTGCTTGATCTGAAGTAGTATTTCTAATCGAGGTTGAGATACCATCACTCTGGGTATCCTTGAAAGGTCTCATTACAAATGAATATTACCATGTGGCTAGACTACATGAGCTAGATTTGTTGGATGAACATCGTCAACTGGTAGTAGATCACCTAAAATTATATCAGTAGAGAATTTCTAGAAGCTACAATCACAAATTCAAACCTAAGACATTTCAAGTAGGTAATCTAGCATTGAAATAAAATCCCCATAATCAGCAAGACTGAGAAAAGAAAGGAAAATTTGAACCTAATTGGTTAGGTCATTTTTTTGTGGTATCAATCTTTGGATCGAGGGCATATCAACTATTTACACTAGAGGGGGATCTGTTTCAAGAACCAATGAATAGCCTTCATTTGGATAATTTCTACACATAGTGCATTTGATGCATGTTCAAAGTCCTAAAAAGAAGAAAAAGACTTGAAAAAAATCCTAAAAAGAAGAAAGTCCTGAAAAAATCCTAAAAAGTAGAAAAAGTCTTGAAAAAATCCTAAAAAGTAGAAAAAGTCTTGAAAAAAATCATAAAAAGTAGAAAAAGTCCTGAAAAAATGGCCACCCTGATGAAAACCTGGAAAACGGGCGTCTTAGTGACAACATAAAAAAAAAAATACAAAAAAAGTGAAAAAAAAAATGGTTACCTTGATGAAAACCTGGCAAATAGGCGTTTTGGTAAAAAATAATAAAATCTTAAAAAATGCAATAAAAATAAATGGTGAAAACCTAGTAAACATGTGCCATTTGTGATAGGTCAACTTCTCTGTCTATTTGAGTGTGTGTTGATCGTATGCTTCTTTCATCACTGTGTATTCATTCCTATCTTGCAATGAGCTTCATGTCCATATCTAGCTACCATGGTTGTGTCCCACTTGGATTGGTTTTCATTGTACATATCCATAATAAAATTTGGTTTGTTCTTAATGGGGGAAAAATCTTGATCTCACTGGTGGAAAATCACCATTGAGCTTATATCAGTAGACAAGCAATCATCAAGCACAACCTAAAAACAACAATCACAATAACCATCAGAATCTAAACATCGAACGTCAATTAATCCAATCAATCATCCAAATCAAATCAAACATCAATCCCAATTAAATCAACTCATCATTGGAGAATCATCTTCTGAATCATGGTTGGATTACTTTAACACAAATGTTCAATTGATGTATCTTGATTGTTGTTATCATTTCTTAGGAGTACTGCAATGATGTCACAAACTAGAGGGGCCATGATCAAGAATGACATTTTTCTTTGTTTGCTACTTGTGATTCAATCATTACTACTATGAAAATTATCATGGGACATGCTCTACAAAGTATCATTGATGAAATTCTAAATCTTCATAGGAACATGATTAACTCTTGTTTGTTTACACAAGTGATACTCAGGTCATCTTGGTCTAATTATACCTAGATGCTTGTGTTATCTTGCATTATCAACTCTCAATGGAAGTTGTATGGAAGTTGTACTCAGGTCATCGTGGTCCAAATTATACCATAAATTTTTGTACCAACTTTCAACATAATAAAATGCTCAATGATGACAATAATCACAACAAATAAGATGACAACATTGCATAGATAGAATTGTATTCATTTTACTCTGCATTTGCATTATAGATTTTCTAGGCTGGTAATTCTCAAGGCTAATGTTATTTCTTACTACGGGATTAAGTATACTTGACATAACAAAAATATCATTCATTTGCATTACATTTCCATTCCATATCATTAGAAAGCATTATCATGCATCCACAAATCATTCATCCATTCATTTTAATATTTGCATCATGAAAAAATCCAAAAATAAAGCATAGCGCTATCATTCATAATCCATATCATACATCGAGGTCATAATAAATGAATTATTTCATTAATCCATAATCCATCCATACATACATTCATCATCCATAATAACATCATAATTTCATTCAACATCATAATCATAATCCATTTCACATATTTGCATAGAAAATACCAAAAATATAGAAAATTTTATTTCATTTCATTTGCATCATAACATTCATCACATAGTGGCATAACATAAAATCATACATTCATACATCTACACTCCATAATAAAATCATTTTCATTCATATCATCCATCTCATAAACACATCATTCATAAACATATTAAAGCATAGCATCATCATCCATACATGCATCCATAACATAATCATATTAAAAATGGAATAATCATATATAACGTAAATTAAATGCATCCATCTATAATAAAAACATCAACACATAGATCATTGAACTCCACTACATATCATATAACGTCATAATAATATGTCAATTATACAATGATATCAATAAAACTGAGAAATGGTACATCAAAAATGTGACAAATGTTAAGTCTCTAAATCAACTTATAAGTCAAAAATTCCCATGGAATCCTGTGGTGCTTCTGTTTGAGGTCATAGGTCTCTGCCCAACTCCTCCTACCCTTGATGGCCCCGGCCCTAATGGAGGTCTTCCTGGTGGTCCCCCGGGTATTGGTTGTGTAACTCCTCTGCTAGTGGTGCGAGAATGGGAGTGATCGGATCTAGATCTGGCGTAACTGACCCTTTGATTTGGTGGTACAAACTCATGGTACCAACCTCTATAATACTTTGCCTCCTTGGTGGAATCTTTGAGCTCTCTGAAAAGGTCCCCTCTACTGGTACCCTAAGTTGTTGTCTGTATCTGGTTTGCCACTACCATGACATGCTCCCCCTATCTTTGTGCAACATCTCTCTACAGTAAGAGTGGCTACCTGGGCCTATAACTACACCATCTGCCCCTTGTATCTATATTTGTAAAAATATTGAGCCTATAACAGTGTTTGCGATTGGGTGACCTATGTCTATAGTATTTTTATTTGGTCCTGGAGTGTCTGCACCTAAGCCTCTAGCCCAACTATTTGAATCTACTACCTCTAAGAGGGCATCCTAAGAATCACTATTCTCTACCCACCTGGTGTTGATATCCTCCTCTTGGGGATAACCCAAAAGTCAAGAGAATCTCTTTGTCTACCACCATCTCCACCCCCATCTCCACCCCCATCTCCATCCCCACCTCCTCCCCTATCTCCTCCATCATCACCTTCATCATCCCTAGCCTCCTCCTCTCCCTCCTCATCACCACCATCCCCTCCTCTCAACTGCACTGCAGGGCCAAATCTCCTCCCGACCTCCAAAATTGGTGCAAGATCATTTGGACTGGAAATGAATGGAAATGGGTGCATGTGAAAGTACTCAGCATAATCAGTTGTCATATTCCAATCCACAATCTCTTTGAGGTACTGCTAGTAAATCGATTGTTAGCTATAATACTCTATTTAGGTTGCATCATAATCAAGGATTGGCCCCCACTCTGGTATATCATGTCTACATCATGTATAGTGTGCTACACCCCATGAAATCCTCTGAATGCAGCCATACTATCTATATACCCTACCAAAAATAAACTGTTCTATAATATATGGCATCCTACCTATCAAATATCTACTAAAAAATACATAGGGTAACTCAAAATCATCCTTTGCCCAGGCCTCACAATTAAGATAAGGTTTCCATATCATAGTGTCAAGGTCACCTAGGATCCATGTCCAACACTCCAACTTTCTCAACTTATGCTGGACAAGTGGCCCTGTGTATCCAAAAATGTATGGCCATCCTACTGGTTGAGCCCTGCCTCCTACTGGTCATGTGATAGCTATATGCTCCTAGGCCTAGAGTTGTAACAATGTGCAACCTACTACGAGACTGCTTGCTTGAAGATAGACTACTTGGTGGAAATCATGGTACAAATGTGCTAGCATGCACGATCCCCAAGAATACCTTGTACCATGGGTAATCATAATATCTAGAATCTATCCCCAACCCACTAAGAATCCCTTTGACCTACGATCAGTCCAAAGAAATCCTTTAATGAATCCAACCAATACACATGGTAACGGCCACCTGAAAAGAATCATATCCCACCATGGAATCTCATATCCAATGAATTAATCATCATGAAATATCTGGCATATGGTGTTTGTGCCCCCTGCTCCTCGTGATCGTAGACCACTAACTCCCCAACAAATGGTATCCTCAAAATATGGTAAACACCCTCTGGGGTCACTATCATCTCTCCATTCGACAAATGGAAAGTTTTGTGATCGTTGTGCCACCACTCTGCAAGTGTTGTTAGTAGCCCCTGGTTAATTCGGTATTGGGGCATGTCTATCAATGAAGTCAAACCACACTGGTCAATGATGACAAGATCTATTGGAATTAGCTATGGGATCATATCCCATGTCCTCAAAAAATGCTCGTGAACTTGAAGGTTCCCTAAGAAACCCTCCTAGAATCAAATTAAAACATCAAGTCAGTATATCAATCAAATCAGACTATCAATCAATCTATCATCTAATCAAATCAGCTCATGTGATATTCTAATCAAATCTCAAGGAGCACCTGTCCTATCACTCAAATCTCATTTTTTATGAGATTGATCATCAATCAACCTATCATTGTTCCTCACCTGTCATGAGGATGATCATCAATCAATCAATCTATCTATCTATCCTAATCACCATTCCTCACCTATCATGAGGACGGGCATCAACCTATCAATCAATATCATCCAATCATCAGCTGGCATGATTATCAATCATCAAAATCTAGGAGGAACCTACCAAAATAGTCAATTCTGGCTGAAAGCGCTAAAATAGGGTTTCTATGCGATAATTTACTAGATGCGCCAGAACATAGTCCTAATGTACCATTTCATGGAAGCGCTGGAAAATGGATCATATGCATCGGAATAGGGTCTTGATGCACCATTTCCCGAATGCACCACTTAACCCACTCTATGTGCGCCTCTATTCTATCGATGCGTTAAATGCCATATGTGCTAATCTAATCACCTAATGCGTTGAAGCGGGTTCCAAATGTGCTATCCTATTTTTGGATTCTAACCTAACCAAATGCACTACTATAGGGTTTTGATGTGCTGAAGTGGGTTCTATATGTGGTAAAAGTCTATCCTAATGCACTAAAATGTGAAAAGATTCCAAATTTTTAAGTGCATTTGAAATGGAGAAAAATCAAATTTTGAAATTGAAAAAGTGGTTTTTAGGGTACGTATCGAAGGTTCATATACGGCTGGATGCTGGTGGTGGTGAACTCACTCGACCCTGTATGTGGCACATAATTTTGTCCATCTTTTCTTTACAAGGTCTCAGTTTTCAAAATGCACAAGTTACAAATGAACCTATATTTTACCCTTTTTAACCTTTTAAAGGTTAATTAAGGGGTGATTATAGTGGCACTTATTTATTTATTTTCAAAATGGGCCTTTTAATCAAATAATCAATAGTATGGCTAAACTATAATCATTATCGAGAGATAAATCAGGTCATCCTTATCAAATCTATTGATCATCAACATATCAACGAAAAATCATTTAAATCATCAAAAAAATTCAAAAATCATCAAAAATTTAAAAATCCCTAATTTATCTCCCAAGGGGGCATCCTTTCATCATCGCTGCAAAATAAGAGTCTAGGGCATGTCAAAAAATTTATCATCGCGGTTGGAAAAAATATTCTTTGAAGCAATGCGTCTACGAACATCACTTTAAAGAGGAGCAAAATGTATCCACTTAAAAATGGTCTGAGCATGAATTAATTAAATACTTGCTATTTAATTAATAAAAATCTTAATTCCTCTACTTATAAATAAATTACAAAATTTATTTATATATTTCACTTCTAGATATTTCTCTTATCTAAAATAAAATCCTCTTTAATTAATTAAATGCACAAATCAACAACTTTGTCATTTAATTAGTTTTCCCTCTTCCATCTAAAATTTGAATTTTTAAATTCAAATTTGGCCTCCAAATTCATTTTCATCTTAAATTGGTTAAATGCACAAATTTAATTGATTTGTCATTATGCTAATTTCCCATCTTCATTTAAATTGAATTTTTAATTCAATTTAAGCACATTTCTACATATTTTACTAGCTACCTACCACCTCACCATGTGTCACATGAGATTGAATTTTATAAATTAAAAATTATGGATTTTCCATCAACAAACTTGTAATGAATTTCAAACCTTTCGACACATGCTTTCTTCTTTATTTTGATTCCCTTTGACACTTGGCAAATTTCTCTCAAGAAGGGAACCACCTCCACGAATTTCTCTAACTTCTTCATGCTCCACCTTTGATGATGCATGATCACAATCCCGACCATCCATTGTTGCCACATCACCTTGAGCCTTGGAAAATCTATAAATAGGACTCATTGCTACATCATTTTTGTAGTCGGATATAGATACACATATATACTTGTAGATATTTTTTTATAGATACATATTCAATAGCCACTCATTATTTATTGGAGTGGCCTGATACATGTACGTGGCATTCGATTCATACATTGGACACACACACACACACACACACACACACACACACACACACACGCACACACATATATATATATTGGTTTCATTATCATGGATTTGTTTATTTGTATGTCTTTCATTTTCATGTATGCCCATGCTATGGATTTGTTTTTCTTATATGGATGTATATTGACATTAGCTAATCATGATTTAATTAAACATGTTTGGGTACATGTTAATTAAATACTATGATGATCTAATTACTTTTAAAATATGTTATGTGATGTATGAATACATAGCATAGTCAAACACATATATGTATGATTTACCACACACACATGATCATATCAAAAACACAAAAAATATCATAATGTGAAAATGAGCAAATGCCAATATATGAAATATTACTACCTTCTATGGAGAATGCCACACATGTTACACATAAGACACTACACATAGTATCGATGAAGATGCATTGCATTGATATTCTCTTTTAAAGGTGTTCCATTCATATATTATAATCTATAGGCACTCAAGCCATACACAAAAATCACGATGTAAGGACCTAACGAATTAGGACTAAATTTCCCTTTCTGATCAGGTGGCACATTAACATTCAGTTGATTTTTCGTAGAACACCAGATCTCCTAGATTGAAGGTCCGAGGAAGCACACCCTAATATATTATCTTGATAATGATCGTTGATAAGCCTTAAGATGATCGAGGTCCTATAAACAACGCTCATTGAGAATCTCTAGTTGATTCAAACGGTTAACTCGATAGGTTTCATTATCAATTAACCCTCTAAGGGAAACCCACAAAGATGGGATTTCCAATTCCAAAGGCATGATAGCTTCTACACCATACATGAGGTTATAAGGAATTGTTCTTGTTGCCATATGAATAGTTGTGCAATAAGCCCACAAAGAATATGTTAATTGTATATGCCAATCCTTACCATGTTTATTAACTATTTTATGAAGAATAATTTCAAGTGTTTTATTAGAAGCTTCCGCTTGACCATTGGATTGTGGATAATACGGTGTGGAAAACCTATGTTGGATATGAAATTTCTCAAAGAACTACTTTACTTCCTCATTTTTAAATGGTGTACCATTATTAGAAACAAGCATAGTGGGCAATCCAAAAGGAGAAATGATGTTGTTCAAGAGGAAGCTATAGAGAGTTTCATTATTCATGGATCAAAGTGGAATAGCTTCGACCCATTTTGTGAAATAATCTATAGCGGTAATGATAAATGTATGTCCTTTGGAAGAAGGAGGTGATATTTTTCCAATAATATCCAACCCCCATTTTTCAAACGGCCAAGGAGAAGTTTGATTCTATAACTCCTGAGTGGGAGCATGGATAAGACAAGTATGTTGTTGACATTGAAGGCATTTCTTGACAAAACTGAAGGAATCTTGTTCCATTATTTTCCAATAGTATCCCATGTGTACCAGTTTCCTCACCAAGGATCTACCACCGAAATGTCCACCCTCAGAGCCCAAGTGGGCTTCTTTAAGGGCAAGAGATATTTGTGTTTTATTGAGGCATCTTAGCATCATGTCGTTATAATATTTTCAATAAAGAACGTCAGATAACATAACATAATGTGTTGAAATCTTTCATATATGAGTGCGATCATTTTTTGTTGCATCATCGAGAAATTTTCTAGTCTTTAAATAATTGTAGGTACTAGAGAACCACTCTCCTAAATTTACATGGAAACAAGCTAGATCCTCGGGCTCAAGTTGATCGGAAACTACCAAGGTTCACGTGACTTGAACCATAAAGTGATATTATTTTGTATCCTCTTCTAAAGGTACTCAAGAAGCAATGCTTGCCATGGCATTTGCATGTCTATTTTCTCTCCTAGGGACACTGTTTATTGTGAAAGATGAAAAAAGATTAAGCAAGGAAAAAGAGAGGTCTCGGTATTGGGACAATCTAATTTTTTTAGCTCAATACATTCCCATGATCTGATTCACAATAAGTTCAGATTCACCTAGTATACAAAGATGTTTAATATTTAATGCAATCACGACATGTAAACCAAAAATAAGAGCTTTGTACTCAACAATATTATAGGGGAAGGAAAATCTAACTGAAAGGATAAGGGGACCATTTTTCCTTCGGGTAAAATCAGGACCACACCCACTCTAGAACCAGTCTGACACCTCGATCCATCAAAGTATGTTCTCCATTCAAGGTCATAGTTGATCGTGGAACTATTCTCATTAGGAAACAAATCCAACCCAAGGAAGGAGCAAGGTGAGGGGGTGTCTACCAATTGACTAGTAACCGCTTGTCCTTTTATCGAGTTTTGAGTGAGATTTTTTATATCAAACTTAGAAAGTAACATAACCCACTTCGCTAATCTTCCCACAAGGTTAGTGCTAGAAAATAAATTTCCCAAAATATTTGTTCTCACTATGACATGAGTTTCAGAATGGAGGAGTAGTGATAACTTTAAGAAACCTCCCTCAAGAAAAGATATAAAATCCTAGCGAATCTGTCATTTTTAGAGGAAAAATAATAATTTCTATTGGTGAAACTTTCCTTTTTTTTGAAAAAAAATATTATTTTTATTGGCAATTTTTTTACACCACTAAAATTTTGTGGAAAATTTTGGCAAATATTGAAAAATAATAGGAAAATGCATTAATTATGATGGTGAATCTATCCAATCTAAAAATAATTCTCATGGAAAAATAGGGGCTCGAGGGTGGAAATTATTGATGAGTTAAAGGGGTAGACTATAATATTTACTTTCTACCATTGTTTTATAATATAATATAATGGCCCTCATTATATTCTACAAGGTAAAAGGTAACCATGATCTATAATTATCATGGGGGCTCAAAACTGCTTTTAGATCATTGGTCTTACAACCCTTGTTGTATGCTATAAGGTGAAATTTACCCACAATCTATAATGCTCATGATACCCAAAATTGTGGGCCCCATGAGCATTACAGATCATGTGTACATTTTACCTCATGGAATACAAAAAGGGCCATCAGATTATATTTAAATCAATGGTGGAAACTAAAGATTATAAATATGGTCCTAAAGCAACTAATAGTTATGATATACTATTGGCGAATTAATATAGATTTCTCCAATAATTTTTGAAATTAAGGCGAATCTGATCTCATCATGTATCGAATATTGTGGCAATTTTTTGAGTTGAAATTTTTAATAAAATAAATTATTTGGCGATTTAAATAAGACTATAATATTTTTTGTAAAAATGTGGCAATTCAAGTCACATTGTAGCTCGAACTATTAGCCAATTTTGGATTCCCAAATTTCAACTATTAGCCAATTTTGGATTCCCAAATTTCAACTATTAGCCAATTGGCGAATATTAGACACTAAAAAATCACTGTGGAGGAGATAGTGCCTCAACTTTTGCGTAGAGAATACAAGAGCAAGGTATTGCTTCTCCATGGATGAATAATAGGTTTTATAATCAACAAGGATGTGGCTAATGTAGTATACTACTCTCTCTTTTCCTACATCACCATATTGAGCTAGCAAAGCCACCAAAGTGTATGGTGAAGAAACAAGATAAAGTAGGAAAGGTTTATCTTGCATAGATGGCATCAACACATAAGGGTTAGTCAAATAATATTTGATGGATTCAAAAGCTTTTTGACAATCTTCATCCCATATGAAGCGAATATCCTTTTTCAATAATCGAGTGAAAGGGAGGGTACAATCAACCAACTGAGATATGAATCTATGAATCACTTGAATATTCCCCTATAAAATTTTCAACTCGTTGATGTTCCTAAGTGGAGGCATGTTAACAATAGCATCAATATCATTTGTGTCAACTTTGATCCCATGATAAGAGATTATGAACCCAAGAAGCTTTCCAGCATCTATGCTAAAGACACACTTGTGGGGATTGAGTCTCATCTTGTAAATTTGAAGTCTTTCAAAGATAAGATGAAGGTTATTCACATGATCTTGATGACTTACAGACTTTTCCAAGATTTCTTCAACATAATCTTCTAAGATTTTATGAATGAAATCATGGAATATCAAGGTCATCACTCGTTGGTAATTTTCTCCTGCATTCTTTAACCCAAAGGGCATGACCACATAGCAGAAAGTACCCCAAGGGGTAGTGAAGGCTGTCTTGTATTGATATTTTGGGTTAATACCAATCTGATTATTACTTGAGAAGCCATCCATAAAAGATAATAGTGCATGGCCTATAGTCGATTCCACAATCATATCTATATTAGGTAACAAAAACTGATCTTTAAGAGAATCCTTATTAAGGTCTAGAAATTCAATACATATACAAATACAACCATCAAGTTTGCTAACATCGACAATATTCGAAATCTAAGGAGAATAGTTAATAGGAAGGATAAAGCTCACTTTCAACAACTTTTCTATCTTAGTCTTAACCATAAAAGCTACCCTAGGATTGATCTTTAGAATATTTTTCTTAACTGGCTTGGCATCAAGAGATAAAAAAATATTATGGACATCTATGGATTCATCAATATCGGGCATATCCTCATATGTCCAAGCGAATATATTGGGGTGAGTACGTAAGAGTGGGAAATTTTCATTTTCTTCCTTGGAAGAGAGACACTTCCCAATCTTGATTACCTTTTCCAAAGATTTAGGATCCATGGGGACTTCGAAAATATCGCCTTTAAGGAGAGGACTATGGTCCTTGGGATGAGATATTGAAACATCATTGCTGACGTTAGATAGAGGGTCTTTCTCATCACCGTTCAACATGAATTCTCCAAAGTATGCCTGTTTATGTAAGCGGTACGAGAATCATTTCTTGTGATTATAAGGAAACAACAGAGAGTAAGAACCTATAAATTCCCCTAATGCTTCATCTAAAGAGAACACATTCATAGGAACCCTCTCGGCTTGTCTCCTTTCTTTTATCAACTCAGGATACACCAAACTTAATGATTTATCCAAAATCATATTAACACTCCACCAAGGTTTTTTCCTAGAATGATCAATAGAGCATCCTAAACCCAAATAGTGTTTTCATTGCTTAAATCGGATAGGGACTTGTATTCCTTGCTTGATACTATTGTGCAATTTTGGACACATGCCCCACTCAAAGTAGGGACTCCCCTTTTTTGCCTGGCCTTTAGGCTCTATTCTATGGCCTTGCCCCTTTTTGAGCTTGTCTTTGAAAATCTTGGATTTTTGGTCTTTGGTGCTTGTCTTGGTTATGGGTGCCTTTGTGTTGAGTTCCTAGTGGTTTTGGAGTCTCGCGGATGTCCTCTCTAGAAGTGGGTTCCCTTTGCATTTTGTTTGTCCTTGGTGTTTTTGTTTGGGTCTTGGGAGTTGTTCTTTTCCTCCTAAGTCCTTGTTTCTTTTATTCTGTCGAAGGTGGGGTTGGGATGGAACTGAGCTTTGAACCTTAAAAAATTTCACGGTTTGGTTTTCGTTCCCGTTTCGGTTTCGGCTCCGCTTCTTGCCTTCTTGTTTTCTTTGTTATTTTTCTTGTCTTCAGCCTACGGTTTTGTTTATTTCCTTGGGTTTTCCTTGGTTTTCCTTTTTCTTTCATTTGTCAGAGGTGGGATTGGGATGGAACTGAACTCTGAACCTTAAAAAAGTTCATGGTTCTCTTTCGTTCTTGTTCTGGTTCCACCTCTGAGTCTTTGTTGTTTTGCTGTTTTCGGCCTTTGTGTTGGTTTCTTCCCCTTAGGTCTTCTTTGGTCTTCCTCTCCTTTGTCAGAACTAGAACTAGGGTGGGTAATGAACTCAGTACTTTACAAAGGGTCCCATCTAGGTTTGTGTCTACCTCTACCTATTTTGTCTTTTTTTTTTGGTTATGGTTCCACCTCTGCCTATTTTGTCTCTGTTTTTGTTTTGCCTCCACCATTTTTGGTTTTTCCTCCCCCCATTTTGGTTTCGCCTCTGCCTGTTTTGTCTATGTTTCTATTTTGGTTTTGGTTTCGCCTTTGCAGGTTTTGGTTCCACCTTGGCCAGTTTTGGTTTCGCCTCCACTTGTTTTTTCTTCATTTCTATTTTTGTTTTGGTTTCACCTCTGCCGGTTTTGGTTCCACCTCCACCTATCTTGTCTCCAATCCCATCTAATTTTGGTTCCTCTTCCGCTTGGGCTTGTGCATTTTTTTCTTTAACACAAATTTTAATGCTATATTGACTATTGATTGTGGCCCTTTTGAATGCAGATTGGATCGGGAAGGTTGTTGTTTTTGGGGCCAAAGGAAGGATGGGCATACTTTGAAGATATTGCGAGATCTGTGGGATACAGTCAGGTACACATTACAGTCGTAGTCAGGAAAAACCTAGTTATACATGAAAGTTCGATGTACTCGATGGTCGTTCATCCAAGGCGGATGTGGCGTGGAAAGTATAAATTGGTTTGACTCGATCAAAGTCATTCATATGCCCATATCAGGTGATCAGTGGCTCAGATTTGAACTTGTGTTGCATGCATGTTTTCATTCTTTTGCTTCATGTGGGTGGGTCATTAATGGTGGATGGGACCTATGGGGTTCATTCTGTCTGAATCAGGATTTGCAAAGATCCCAGTTTGATCTGAGGAAGGTGCCTCATGCATTCAATGCAGGGTGGTGATTTATCGCAAGATATCTGGGCCGATTTGGTTGGTGGTCGACCTTCTCTATAACCCTAGCTGGGGCTTGCATGGGATGAAATTTCTATGAGTATGGCATTTTTCCTCATTTGTAAGGGTTGGTAGGTTAGAAAAAGAAGCAGGTTATTGTTGGAAAATAGAGGTTAGACAAGTTTGTAAAGGTTTATATGATAGATTAGAAGAATTAGGAGTTAGTTTCATTTTCAAGAAAATGTTGTAATACAAAATATCATAATTGTTCCTATTATTGGTGATTCAATACAAGTGAAGATATTATGTTATTATTGGTGCCTTCTTTGGATTGATTTTTCTTCCATGGTTCCTATTCTATCTTTGAATTTGCTTGGAAATTTTTGAGTGCATTTTCGATTTTAGAATTAAATAATTTAATGGTGCTTGTGATTTAATGCTTGGAGTGTTGTAGAAATCTCTGGTTCATAATTTGGGCAGGTTCTTGATTGTGGGATTGTTGTGCAAGGTCAACTCTGCCTGTTATTTATGTGCTTATTTCAATTGTGGGCATTTATCTAGTTCTATTGAATAAATGTCCATGATATGAAAATCTTTAATTCCTTAGAAGATTGCACTATTTTTGTGAGATTGTAGGTAGAACCTGCATTAAACAGAAAGTAGTTTTAAAGGGACTGGTTTGTTCCAAGTATTTCTTCATTGGTATTGTTGATATTAGGAGTAATATCAACCTTAGGATTTCTAAAACCCTTACCTTTTTCTATTTATTTGAACTACGGTTAAAGTAGGAATTCAAGTATCACCCTATTGCAAAATCTGATAAGTTTAGTCTTTGGCATTTGTTTTGTAAGGTCCCTTTGTGATTACCAACATTTTCACATTTATCATTGAGTGTTTCTACTACATTGTCATGACCTGAAACTCGAGAGACCTTGGGGTTATCTCATTATTCATAGAGATCAACCTTTCAAGAGAGATAGGATATTTTATATTTTGTCTGAGTTGTTGTGCAGAAAATTCCATCAACAGATACGTCCTAGTCCTTTCTACCCATAGCCATATCGAGAAGTGATTTCATAACCAAACCCATAATGATTTTGTAGAAATTTAGGAGGGGGTGGCTCCACATATAGTGTCTTGTTCCACCAATGGATGTCGAAATTTTCTATGGGAGTGGTCCCAGTTCCTTTACTTGGTTCAAGAACATTAACCTCTTTTACAGGAGTGGGATCACTCTCTTGGGGAGGAGTGGTCTCCTAGATAGGATCACACTTCTCTTCCTCAATGGGAGATTCACTCACCCTCATGTTAGAAAAACCTGGGAACTCCATACCAGAGGGGTCCGACTTATGCTCCACTATGAATAATATAGAGAATTTCAAGGAACCCCAATCATCACCTAAGAGAGCATTCGATTTAGGAGATGAAGGAGAGAATGGGGGAGACTTGGGATCTTCTTCTTTAGGTGGTTCTTCTTATTCAACACTCTCTTGGGGAAAAAATTCCATAGAGGGTATCAATGAAGAACATGCCATAGGATCAGCGGTCAAGGAAGGGATGCAATTCCAGAGAGTGGATGCAGCCGAATTATGACCAGTAGTAGTCAGCAACCAAAGATGCATATCCTTTGGATCTTCTTTAAGCATAACCACCTGATTGTTAGCAACAAACTTTAACGAACGATGTAGGGTAGGAGTTACTATGCCCATAGCGTGAATCCAAGGTCTCCATAAAAGAATATTCTACGAAAATGGGTCAGGATCACATAGACCAACGTGGACAAGGTAACGAGGCCTAAAAACAAGGGTAGTATTATCATACCCAAAGCTTGGAAGCTAGCATTATCGAACCCATGAATGTACAAGGAAGAAGTTGCTAAAGAAGACAAATCAACTTTAATCTTTGGTAGTAGGTCCATACTACAAATGTTGAGAGCTAAACTAGAATGAATGAGGGTACGTCTAATACTGATATTGTTAATGTTAACTATGATCATCAGAGGTTCCACTTGTTTCATCACATCTGGAGGTGGAATTTCTTGTGGGTGGAACAGAATATTCATTGAATCCACTCAAATATGTTGCATCAATGCATCAATGTCTATAGTCCTAGCAGAGGTAGGCAAGAGAATCTTATGTAAAGCTTCCTGCAACATCTCTTGATAAATCAAGGCGGTTTGATGCAAATCACAAAGTGAGATCTTAGCCAAAGTAACATGAAGTTGCTCAACAAGATCATAATCACTTGGTGCCTTCATCACAGGCTTATGAGCTAAAGGAAGGTTAGGTTGAGATGATGGTAAATAATTAGAGGTTTGTGTAGGTTGTGATGTAGGAACAAATGCTTATTGTTCTAAGTTTTATTTGTTTCACCTTGTATTGTACGTATGCCCAACAACATTATAAGAAGTAGAGTCAGTAGCTTTCACAAACCTCGAATATAAGTCTGATGGATCACTAAAACATGAAATCCCATAGATGAAATAGTCCTCTTTAGTGAATGGTACAGCCGAGGTCAAATAAATGACAGGTGTCTTAGGGCTTGGAGGAGCCACAAAAACTACTACTACATTTATTGACTCCTCAGCTGACAAAGAAGAATTTTGTTTAGAAGATTTATAGATAGGGGAGTGTGCTTTTAAGAAATCATCTAGAGAATCTTCCAACATATCAAAATCTTTTTAAGAGATAGAATTATTATAACTATACGACATTATGAAAATGGATCTAACAGTAAACATCGGGTTCACCAAAATGTGATATAAGAGGGATTCACTCCACACAGGTCTCTTTATTGTTAAGAGATCACTAGGGAAAAAACTTCCCATATACACCTCCACTTGAACAAATCGATGAAACTATGAAGAAAAGTGAGAAAAATATCTCAAACCCTGTGATAGGAAGACTTCTAAATTTTTACCCCAAGCAGAGGAGCTCTCGGACAAAAGACGTTAGTGCAATTTTGAGGATGCCAGCGCAATGCACTATCGTCCAAAATACACGGTGGCATCATAAGTCATGGAGAACTCAAGAGCTTAGGAAGGTGAAGTCGGATCTCACTTCTAGACTCGGGTCAAAAGCTTTAAAGACTATATAATTAGCAAAGAGCTAGAAAATAATGAGAAATTCAAAAGAACTCAAAACAAGATTACCTTCGTGCATTTGAATCTTTATTTTGAGCTTCACTTTCTAACTTTCACACAAAGTATCAAGGGGAAACGTTTGGGGATGTATAGGGTTCTACCTCAGTCAGACCCCCATTTTTGATGTTTCTACCCCCATGAACAACCAAGTTTGGAAAAGAGTTTAAATGAAGTAAAAAAATTATGGGGTGAAAGAGATAGGGAGAGAGAGAGTGTTACCCATGGGTCAATACCCTCTTCTAGAGCACACGGGTGCACTGCTATGTGCTTGTTTGAGAGCTAGTAGTTTCTTAAGAGTTGGTAGTTGCTTGAGAGCTTGTAGCATCTAGAGGGAGCTTAGTCTGGCATGGCTTCACCTATAAAGAGAGAGTGCCTCTATTCCAAGATATAGATTACCCAAGACTAGAGAAAGTAGTGACAATCCCTCAATTGATGACTTCCAACCCCACAATGAGAACCAAAATTAGGTTTTCATGATGCAAGGGTGGCATAGAGCCATTTCACTCAAGACCTAACCAACAAGACATGTGTTGCAAGGGTCAAGATTCTAGATTCTTTGTTTCAAAATCGGAAAACCACCAGGACGATAGCATACCATGAGGATGTTCGCACATTGTACAGAAATCCAAAGCCTAGATTTTTGAGAAATGCCTTGTCAGAGTTCTTTCGTCTTGCCATGTGTCCTCATGGAGTTAGAATCATGAAATTTTGACTCATGGGATTTTTTCATTAATGTTTCTAAGGTGTCATAAATTCTAGGAAAGATTCACAAATGTGTAATTTTCCCTAAGTGCAATTCTATGAAATTACACAAGTTTTGAAAATTAATCAGTAAAGAAACACTAATTTTTCTAAAAATCTGAATGTGTTCTTTCCTGATCTGGTGAATAGTATGATTTGTACATACTAGTAATGACTCTAAAACCTACTATATAGTGTTGGCACATGAATCCTCTAAATTTTGGTTTTTGTTTGATCAAATTCCATTAAGTTTTGTACAAGTTACAAGCATTTTTCTAAAAATAGACCAGAATACTAGGTAGGGTTCCTAGTGGACTTGTAAAATGCATTCCTTGTTATTCCCATGGTAGAAATTCCTAAAAGTTTGTGGAATGGATTATCAGTGTATATATTCTAATTTCTCAAAATTTTAGGTTCTATGGTTTTGGTTGGCATGTGTTTTGATGATGCCCTAGGTCTGATTTTTTCATGTTTTAGGCTTTAAAAGCAAGTAGTCAAGAATGAACAAGAATGCCCATTTTCACCATATTATTGAAACCCTAGTTCTATTTTGTTATTTTTTTTGTGAGTTAGGCCTTCTTTCTCCACATCACCTTGCCTCTCTAATCTCTATCTACCTAATCCCTCTCTACCTACCTCTCCATCCATCACTCCCCACCACTCTCTCTACACCTCTCTATCTCACTTCTCTCCCTCATTCCCTCTACTTCTCTCTACCTCTCCTTCCCTCTCAAATTATATTTATCTCCCCTCCCCCTCTCTCTCTCTCATACACACACACACAAAATAGATGTATCCCTTCCTACCTTTTCCCATATCTACTCTCTATCTCTCCTCTCCCTCCTTCTATCTCTCTCTTGTTCTCTCTCCCTCCTCCCTCACTCTCTTTCTCTCTCACTCTCTCCTCTCTATCTCACCATTCCCTCTTTCCCTTTCTATAACTCTCTCCTTCTCTATATATCACCTTTCTCTCTCTACTTATCTTTATCTCACATATCCCTCTTTACCTATCCCTTCCTCCCCTCTCTCGCCCACCCTCCCTCCTTCCCTCTGTCTCTATCTCTTTGTATTTCTCTCTATCTCTCCTATCCCTCTTTTCCCATATATCCCTCCATCACTCCCTACCAAACTCTTTATTTCTCTCTATCTCACCTCCCTCTCTATCCCTCCATACCTCTCCCTCCATTTGTCCTTTACCTCCCAACCTCGCTCTCTCCCCAATCCCTCCCCCCCCTCTTTCTCTCCCCCACTATGAGGTTTGAGGGTGTAGGTTTAATGTTTAAGGTATAGGGTTGAGGTTATAGGGTTTAGGATATTAGGTATAAATTTTAGGTTATTGGGTATAGGGATGAGGGATGATGGTTTAGGGTTTAAGGTATAGGGTATAGGGTTGAGGGTTGAGGGTTGAGGGTTGAGGGTTGAGGGATAGTGTTAAGGTTTTAGGGTATAAGGTTAAGTGTATAGGGTATATGGATTAGGGTTTGGGATATTGGGTATATGGTTGAGGGTATTGGGTTGAGGATATTAGTTTTAGGGTTGACGGTTTATGATTTATGTATAAGTTTGAGGGTTGAGGTTTGAGGTATAATTCTCAAGGTTGAGGGTATAAGGTTAAGTGTATAGGGTATAGGGATTAGGATTTAGGATATTATGTATAAGGTTTAGGGTTAGGGTTTAGGTTATAAGGTATAGGGTTAAGGCTTGAGAGTGTAGGGTTTTCTATTTAAGTATAGAGTTGAGGGATAATTTTTAGGGTTTAGGGTGTAAGGTTGAGGGTATAGGTAATAGGGATGATGGTTAAGGGTGTAGGGTTTAGGGTTTAAGGTATAGGATTGAGGTTTTAGGGGTAGTATTCAAGATTGAGGGTATAGGGATAAGTGTATCTGGTAAAGGGGTCAGGGCTTATAATATTGGGTATAGATTTGAGGGTATTGGGTTTAGGATTTATGGTTTAGTGTACAAGATTAAATGTAGGGTTTACGGTTTAAGTATGGGGTTGAGGGATGATGTTCAGGGTTTAGGTTATAAGGTTGAGGGTATAGGGTATAGGGATGAGGGTTGAAGGTGTAGGGTTTAGGTTTTAAGGTATAGGGTTGATGGCTAAGGTATAGTGCTCAGGGTTGAGGGTATAGGGTTAAGTATATAGGGTATAAGGATTAGGGTTTAGGATATTGGGTATAGGGTTGAAGGTATTGAGTTTAGGGTTGAGGTTTAGAGTTTAGGGTGAAAGGTTTAGGATACAAGGTTTAATGTAGGGTTTAGGGTTTAATTATAGGGTGTTGGGTTTAGTGTTTAAGGTATAGGATTGAGGGTTGAGGGATAGTGTTTAGGGCTTCAAGGGTATAACGTTAAGTGCATAAGGTATAGGGATTAGGGTTTAGTATATTGGTTATAGGGTTGAGGATAATAGGTTTAGGGATTAGGATGTAGGGTATAAGGTGGAATGCAGGGTTTAGGGTTGATGGATAATGTTTAAGGTTTAGGATATAAGGTTGAGGGTATAGGTTATAGGGATGAGGGTTTAGGATTGAGGGTCTAAGGGATAGAGTTGAGGGTTTATGGATAGTGTTTAGGGTTGAGGATATAGGGTTAAGTGTATAGGGTATAGGGATTAGGGTTTAGGATATTTAGTATAAGGTTGAGGATATTGGGTTTAGGGTTGAGGGTTTAGGTTACAAGGTTGAATGTAGGGTTGAGGGTTGAGGGTATAAGATTAAATTGTATAGTGTATAGGGTTTAGGATATTGGGTATAGGATTTAGGGTGTATTTTTTAGGGTATAAGGTATAGGGTTAAGGGTTGAGAGTGTAGGGTATAGGTTTTAAGTATAGGGTTAAGGGATAATTTTTCAGGGTTTATAGTATAAGGTTAATGGTATGGGGTATAGGGATGAGGGTTGAAGGTGTACGATTTAGGGTTTAAGGTATAGGTTTGAGGTTTGAGTGATAGTGTTTAGGGTTGAGGTTATAGGTTTAAGTATATAGGGTATAGGAATCAAGGTTTAGGATATTGGGTATATGGTAGAGGGATTAGGGTTTAGGATATTTTGTATAGGGTTGAGTGTATTTGGTATAGGGTTGATGGTTTAGGTTACAAGGTTGAATATAGGGTTTAGGGTTTAAGTATAGGGTTGAGGGTTGAGGGTATAAGGTTAAGTGTATTAGGTATAGGAATTAGAGAGGGAAAGAGGGAGGGAGGGAGGGAGGAAGACATATGAGGGTTAAGTGTATAGGGCATAGGGATGATGGTTGAGGGTGTAGGGTTTTTGGTTTAAGGTATAGGGTTGAAGGTATAAGGTTAATTTTATAGGGTATAGGGACTAGGATTTAGTATATTATGTATAGGGTTGAGGGTATTGCATTGAAGCTTTAAGGTTAACTTTATAGGGTATAGGGATTAGATTTTATGAGAGAGAGAGACAGACCTAAGAAAGAATGAGGAGGTGTGAGGGAGAGACCTGAGAGAGAGGGAGAGAGAGAGAGAGAATTCTCTAGTAGATAAATATGGTGGGAGAGTGAGGGAGAGGTAGATAGAGAGAGAGATAGAGATAAGTATATAGGGAAAGAGAGATAGAGAGGGGGAGGAGGTAGAGAGAATTAGAGAGAGGTGATATATACTGTGAATGGTGTTTCTATACCTACACAAACACAAAGAACAAACACAATATTAGATCAAAATGCAAGTTAGAAGCAACATTCCCCATGAAATTAGATTGAAACATCAAAATAGGAAAATAAATAAAGAACACAACAATGAAATCAATTAAATCATATTCTAATGAGAAAACTCTCAATCCCATGGGGGAATTGGAGTCATTATGATGTGGAAAATGGCCCTTTCCCAAATCCTTCATGTAATTTGATGATGATTCTTGATTCCTTGATGCAAATTTTACAAAACCTTGATAAGATTGATAAAAAATATGAAACCTAGATGAAAATGGATGAAGTTGTGGATGAAATTAAGTATAGTAAGCTTGCATGGATTGTGGATAATCAATTCAATAGGAGAGGCCCTCTATTTATAGATTTAAAGAATGGAAGATTGAAGGATTTGGATGAATGTGTGACAAAAGACCAACCAATGAGAGAAGGCCACTTGTTCACATTTTATTGGAGAAGGAATTAGCACATTTGGATGAATGTGCTCATAAATATGGTTAGGTAGAATTTGAAATTGTTGAGATGAAAAGTTTAGAGGGAAGAAGAAATGGAGTAAATTCCACTTGGCTCAAGGAAAAGGACATGTAAGAGGCCTTTAATTCCTTGTTGGAAGTACTAATCCCTTTTGGAGGGATATTTGAATTGGAAGAATATTCCATAAAAGATGCCCTTTTGAATGGAAATTGATGTATTTATAAATCAAATAATTTTATTTATTGTGCAAGTTGCAAAATTTAGATGATTGGAGTGATTAGGATTAGGATTAATCGTGATTTAATCAATTTATGTAGAAATTAGATGATTTGACAATTTTGAATTAGATTTTGGATTAAATAAATCAAAATTGAGAGGAATAATGATTTTAGATTTAATTAAATAAAGATTGATTTATTTAATCAAAAGAGGGTGATTTTATATTAAATCGAATAAAGATCAATTTATTTAATTCAAAGAAATGACTTTAGAAATTTAATTAAATAAAGTGACTTATTTAATTAAAAGAGAGACTATAGGATTAATTAAACAAAATGATTTATTTAATTAATGGAAGAGAATGAATTAATTAGATAAATTTGATTTATTTAATTAAGAACGAATTGATGTTAGTAAGATTAGTATCAGATGTGTAGGATCAATTTGTATATTTTGTGTGTCTACATTTTTCACCTCTTTGAAGTAATGCACCTATTGTGTTAGTTCAAAGAATAAACTATCAAGATAAAAGTTAAAAAAATAAACTATTTTTTAGATGCCCCATTGCTGCCCTTAGTGAGAGGATTGCTCTGGTATATTGCCCCCTCAAAATATTGGATGAAAATTTAGATTTTTGGGTGATCTCATAATAAATATTCAAGATCGGTTCAGCTTTGATGTAGAAAAATTTGATGATATATAGACAGCCATCGGCCATGGTTAGCCTCATGTATATTTTGAGATATCACACCTACTTTAGATAGAAATTTTAGTAAAGATAAAAGAATTAGAAGAATAAGATGATGAAAGGGGGATACAACAAGCCTATATTATTAATGATGATGATGATGATGATGATGATGATGATGATGATGATGATTTTCTTATCAAGAATTGGGATTTTAAAAGGCCATTTACCTTATGTTTGATAACACACATAGATACGATGCATCAAGGTATAAAGAATCAAGATGACATTGTACCTAGTGTGATGGAATTTGACTCGACAAACAGATAGGAGTATTCTTGTTCACACCTGACATACAGAAACCTCACTAGGATGTACTTTAGATTTTTCAAACATCTCAGACAAAAAAATGGAAAGGCATAACCTTTGAATGTAATAGTCAAAAATCTATTCAAAACACCCTCCATACATACCTAAAAAATCAAGTATTCACCAAGGTTATATTACAAGAATATCCAACAAGAACAACATATAAAAGATAATGATCAATGCCCCATTCTTTTCTCTCTAGATCATTTTGATTAGACATCATCAAGAGGTCATTAAAATGAGCACAATAAGATAAATCAAAGAAAATATCAAGTGAACAAACAAACCAATGTTATTCATACCTCTAGCCAAGGGGATGTGTTTTGTTTAGGATAAGTATCCAAACTAATTTTTCCAAAAGATAATTCTCATTGTAGGAAGGATGCATCCTAGGACATGTTAGCGGATGGTGGCAAGTTGTTTTTCCAATAGATAATTCTCATTGTAGGAAGGATACATCCTAGGAAATTTTAGTGGATGGTTTCAAGTTGATAGATTATTCGTAAAGGCCACTGATATAAGGTTGATTGACATGTTTGTGAATTATCAAGAGTTTGATTTTTCATTTAAAAAGTTTGTTGTTTCAATTTTTATTTTGTGTTTGAAGTTTTCTTTTGTTGATTGTTGTGGTTGTTTTTGTTTGTTTTGCCAAAGGATTAAGGTGAAGATTGATTTATTATGGCTGAGATTATTGCGGGTGAAAGCGAAATGGGACAAATGGATTTTTTCAAATATTTGGATTTTTTGATGTTTTTGAAATGTTTTGATTTTCAAACTTTCTAATATTTTTGTGTTTTATAATATTTTATGATTTTCTTTGGATTTTTTGTCTTAGGGGCCAATCAAATATTAGCCTTGTCGACATTTAAGCTTAGAGACGATGTAGTTCATATACCATTTTTTTGACTTTTTTTGACTTTTTGACCTGTTTAGGGATTTTTGATATGTTTTGGATGTTTTTCTAGATTTTCACATGATTTAGACAATTTGGGTATGGATATGCTATCATTGCTCTATTTTGGTATTTTTTTGAAAAACAAACTAGGGTTGATTGATCATATTAATGGATTTATGATGATAGCATTATTGAAGATACAAAACAATGCAAGGATAGTGTTAAGAAACATGAGGACTGAGAAGGATATCATAAGATGATGATGGATTGATTGAATTTGATTGATCAATATTTTGAAGCTTGGCTTGGAATAAAATTTGTTTGAATGCTTTGATGTGACACCGAAGTGCAAATTAGATGCGATTGATATTAATCATTTGGATTGATATTCGATGAAAGATAAAGCTTGATAAGGAATATCTTCTTGTCAAAATATGCCATGGGCTAGTGATTTGTGTATTTTTTCTCACAAATGATTTGACCAATTTGATTTTATGTTTTCCATTGTTCGGATCACCACATAAGTTGGAGGATATAGATCAAGTTTTATTCCTAAAGCAAGATGTAAACATCTACCCCTAGTGTCTAGCAATGTTTGAAAGGCCATGGGAAAATTCTTGGATAGGTGTATGGATGGATGGATATGATAACCGTGCAAAGGATTCCAAGGATTATCTTGTGACAAGATAAGGTATTCAAATAGAGGATGCTCATTTGGATAATTATTCAAGGCTCAGATAACGTTGGGTAGGATAGGATCAATGAGAATGACCCATGTCAAGATGTCTACCGTAACCAAGTGTAAAGTGTGCACCAAAATTTTATCAAGATCAAAAAGAATTGGAAGATGGATGTAGATAGGTGAAGATGGATTGGATAAATGGTTCATGGATGAATGGATTTTTTAGGATAAAATGGATGGAATTCTAGTTTTATTATGGATGTGATAAGATGTTTTCTCCTACAATGGCATGCACAGATGCTCGATTCTACACATCATGCCTATTTTCTAGGTTTTCATCATGGTACTTGCCCAAAGTGACATCGAAGTGGTTTTCACTAGAGGACCATTTTTCTCTTTACCGTTTTCAATCATTTTTCTAATTTTTTTGGATTTTAATATTTTGTATTTTTTTGGGATTTTTTGCTGAAATATTTGAATCTCATGCTAAAACACGTAGTACTACTGATGTTGATGGTTTTTTCATAATTTTCCATCAATTACCTGCTTGAAGAAGCTACTTTTCTAAGATAGATGCACTTGAATGCAACTTTTGAGAATTGTGTTATGCTTTGCTAATGTCAAGGTTAACTTTGTCTTTGTGTACACATTGTGATAGAGTGTCTTCTGAATCCTTATGATGAAGGGTTGATGTCAATACATTGTCAAGGTGAGAATTCGATATCATGTGTGGATGGTGTAGTGTGTTTAGTAATAAAATATGGATTGGTTGACAACTTGGAACCTTTGACTCTACAAACTTGGGAAGATGAAAAATAATGAGTGGATACAAAAGTGTGCATTGAATTAGGACCAACTACTTGATATACTTTGTACGTCACTTGGGAAGTCTGCTTTTTCCTTTGTGGACATCTTTGATGGATAATTTTCCCTTTTTTATTTTTCCCCATAGTTTCTTTGACTAATGGATTTTGATAGGGATAATCTTTCTTTATATTCTTTGGTATCCACTTGTATTTTATTTTTCCTTCATGCTTCGCTACTTCTTTTGATTTGATAATGTTATTCATTATTTGATTCAAATATTTATTTTTATGTTGGTCCCAATTCATGGATGGGGTGATGGGTGGATGAAGATCCGTGACATGGTTGGTTGTAGTATTGGCATTGGTTTGATCATAAGGATTCTTTGTGCTCCCTATTTTGATGCTTGCATAAGACGAATTTGCCCCCTATTTTATAGAGGTACCACTGATATGTTTAGATTCATTAATTTTTGAATAACCAAGACCTTTATGCTTAGGATTTCCAATAATCTACACTAGTTCTAAGATACCCTGCTCATGTAGGCCTAATCCTCTACCTTGATAATTCATCTATTGAAATTTTTTACTTGCAATAGGATATGATTTACCTTGGAAACAAGGTTCTAATCCTTCTCTACTCTATTGTGGATCTTCAAAGGTGACAAATTCTTCATTGATAAGATAGCTTCCTCTAAAAAAGGTAAGTGATCCAAGTTTATAAGTGATAGGATCCTCCATATGCGAGATGACTTCTTGATTGATATCTTTGGCTTGATCTTGTGAAATATCTGATTTTAATGCTTATTCAAGAGATGTTGATGATCCACCATCCACATAAAATTCTTACTCATTATTAATTTCACATGATGTTTCTAATTCATCATTTATGTAGGAGCCTTCTTCATGACCCATTTTCGACGTGTCTCTAAAAAAATTTATATCCCGATCATGTGTACAAATGTTAAGAGTAGGAGACTCTTGTTCCTTGGTAATTATGTCAATAGTATGAGACTCTTGTTTTGAATGAAGATCATCTACATTCCCATCCATAGAAATCATCTCATGGGTAAATAGAGGAGTAGGTGCTATATGGATATGATCATCCTTTGCAACATCTTGTATAGATAAGAGAGTGTCCATTAGCTCATTTTAGTATTGTGGAGATATAAATTACTGATATTGGTTACTGTTGGAATTTATTTTGACATACTTTGGATCAAGTTCTTGACATGGGTCAATTTCAAAGGATGGATTTCTTACAAATGGGTCTTGGACACCGTCATTAAGTATGGGAAGTGGCTCAATACCCTTTTGATCTTTGAGTGGATTTGGAGCAAGTGTGGACTTGAGGATTACTTCAATATTTGTAACCATGAGGTCAAAGGATGTCAATATGTCTTGGGAAGGACCATTGCTAGACCTTGGTGGAAGATTTTGATCATGCTTTGGAATATGTTCTTGAGATATGTCCTCTAATTCATTAGGTGATGTAGAGACATTGCCAACATAATCATTGGTGTATGGATCATAGATTATGTCAATAGGATAAAATAATGCTAACATGTATTGGAATAGATCACTATAAAGTGGCTCTTGATGAATGTTGATTTGAACATTGGATGGGGTAGACATATCTTCATAGTGCTCATTGATGGATTGATTTTGATCATTGTCCTTAGCAGTTATGGTGGAGATATTGTCAATTTTTTCAACCATAAGATCAAATTATGTTAATGTTTCTTGAATTGGATCATTGTTGGGTATCGATGGTGGGTTTTGATCATGATTGAAAAGTGACTATTGATATATGTTGATTTGATCATCGGAGGAGATGGAAACATCTTCAAGGTGCTCATTGATGGGTAGTTGTGATTGATGTTTGAGATGTGATGACTGATCTTTGAGATGGGGTGATTGGGTTTGTTGGGGATGTTGTTGATATCCAACCTCTTGATATTGGAGATATTTTTCTTGATATGGTTGTGGATACAACTCAATTCTTTGATGACATGGTTCAACCAATGGAAGAGAGTATTGATTTTGGGGTGGAGATGTCTCTTGGTGATATGAATTAATGATTTTTTTGAGTGTAGCAATTTTATTTCACAATATTTAACCTTGAAATTATTGATATGGTTGACTTGGTTGTTGAGAAAGCATATTTGGCATGTATACTTGTGGTGTTTGCATGGAATCAAGGAGGGATTGATCTCGAACAATGTTCTAATTTTGTATGATGTTTAGATTTGGAATTATTGGTTGATATTGAATATTGTTTTGATTGGGGAACACAATGCTTGGATCTAGGTAACTTTGATTTTGCATGGGGTTACCTTGACTTGGATCAATACATGGAGTTTTCAACATATTGCCTAGTTTTTGAGAAACATTGGTTTGATTTTCAAATGTATTTATCCCAAAGTTCACCAAGTGTGGATTTGATATGTTCATGTTTGGTAGGCTTGCACTTGGTATATTCAGATTGGGCATGTATGGATTTGGTGGGATAATGTTGTTTGGAATAATCATGCCTTGATTTTTTGGTTCATATATTTGTAATTTTTGGCTTTGATTTAAATCTACCATAGGAAAAGGTGTCCCAAAATTCAGATTGTGAAAAATCACATTTTTTATATCATTGAGGCTTTATGTTCCTAAATTTAGGTTGGGAAAAGTCACATTTTTTGTATTATTGAAATTTGGAGGAGATAAATATCCCAAGTATGGATTGTAAAAATGTGAGTATTGGCTTTGATAGTTTGGCTGACTTGGATTAATCATGATGTATGAATCAAGCTTATATTCCATTTTTTCTTGTGTTTTGACCTCTAATGGATTTAGGAAAAATGATGGGATGAAAGATGAAAGGGTGAGTGACATGGGTGTTTGAAATTTTAGGAACTTTGTCGGAATACTAGACTTTAGGATTTAGGATTTTTTTATTTTGGATTTGATTTGGTTTGATTTGGATAATGGACTTATAAACCCCAAGATGTTTGATGCTATCTTGGAATAAATTTTTCCACAAGTTGATAATTTAACTACATGTATGAGGAAGGATTCATCCACACACACTTAGCCAAACAAGGTGATTTTGATGTTGATTTGAAGGATTTTACCAAAAGTATAGTATGAATGATTTTGTGAGATGGAGATGATAAATGTTTGGATGGATGAAGTGTTTGATTTTGATCTTAAATGAACCTAAGAAGGACTTTTTTTACTAGACCAAGATATTGAAGAACATGCCTTTTGGTAAGAGTATTTCAAACCAAAAGACTAATATTTGCATGAAAAAGCATATGACCAAAAGATACCAAGCACATGTGTGGGTTTCAATTGTTATTAAATTTTCTTAATGAGTTATTTTTACCACAAACACTCTCTTGATTAGCTCTTCAAAATAAATTTCTAATGTCCTAACTTCTTCTCATCCCACAAAGTCCATTATGTGGAAATCAAGGAAATCAAGGAAAAAATTTCCTAATTCTGACTTTAGTAAGAACAAATTGTGATATAAATCCAAATACTTAGATGCCTCTAAGGATGAAATCCCTAGGGAAAGAAATCACACTTGGATTTTTTCAAAGGTATTTTCTCCTCCTAAAGGGTTTGAAATTTTGAGAATTTTGTGAATGTTTTGTTTTCAAATGTTTTGGATCCAAGCAAAGTGTTTTAATTTCCAAAATGATGCACAACCCTAGGATGAAAAGACAATATTTGTTGGGTTCTCACTTGGATAAATCTAGCTACGCTTACTCTTGCTGGATAGTTAGATTCTTGACTACACTGGCTCCCCCTTATAGTGCACTCACTTCTCATGTCACTCAAGCATCGGTGCCCATAAAAATCCCATGGCATACTTCTAATCTTTACTAAAATTCGTAAGAATGTGGGATGGCTTCAGAACGACTGTTCTTGCACCAACGAATAGATAAGGATTTCGGCTTTTCTAAACAAAGGGTTTTAATGTAGGAATTCCATTCACGGGGGACCATCCATGTGGCAAGAGACCATTGTTTCCCTTGTTTTCATAATGATCCTCGTAATACTCAAACTTTCCTTGAGTACCCATACTTATATATCGGTTGGAAGTCAGTTGGCTTTTAGCGTGTTACCGGTTGGATCGTTTCCTTGGGGTGAATACTTTTTCCCACCAAGGAAGACCCTCTAAGATAAACAAAAGAGAGCAAGAATATCCATAGTTTGATCAATATTTGTTGAGAAACAAAGAGAGAACACTTGCGATATGCTCCACTCACACTTGCAAGATTTGTTCAATTTTAGGCACCCAAATAGAAATGTGGAGGTAATCACTTACACAAATTAATATCACAAAAAGGACTTTTGATTCTCAAGATTGCTATAAAGCACGAGAGAAGTATATACGTCTTTTTGATGATATTAACTTGTGAAAGTGATTACAAAACAAATAGAACACATGTTCATTTTAACCACAAAGCAATGATATGAATAATTTTTATGCACCAATTTGGAAGTGTGAGATTTGTTTGTTCATTTATTAAATCCAAAATCTAGTAAATTTGTCTATGTTTCTATTTAAACCTTTGTTTTTTCCTTTTTAAACCCAACAAAAATTTAGTGAGTCCTAAAAAAGCAAGAATATAACAAGTCCTTAGAAGAGGGATTATAATTTCTCCCCAAAGTGTTAAAAAACACTTCATACAATGAGATAGTGATAACATAGATAATTCTTGGTTTTCATTTTCTTTCCTTCACTTTGATCAACTCAACCTGCAAAAACTAATTAATACTGCCAAACAAAGACTAAAAACTAGTTAGAAGTCAAAATAACCAGATTGAAAAAAAGCACATGTCAAAATAAACTGAAATCTATCTTTTACCCAACTGCAGTGGCGCAATCCATGGGTATAATGCAGTTTGAGAAAGTTAGTGGTGCAATATAGCACCATTGATTACTGAGAGCGACGCTCTCCAAAAAAATAGTTGCCACAATTATGGCCATGTTTGGCAAGTGGTGTAGTTTGGAGTTTGGAAGACCTGTGGTTGAGTTTGAAATTAAAAAAATTTGGGTAGGAAGAGTCCAACGACATAGTTTGTAATCTAGAAAGGCACAATATAGCATTGCTTGACTAATAGCAATGAAGTTCCCTATAGACAACAAAAAAACACAAAAAAGAACATAAATTTTCAAAAAATGTGATGAATTCCTCCATATTCTCCCTCCTTCTAGCATGAAAATGTGAATGGTGTTTCTATACCTACACAAACACAAAGAACAAACACAATATTAGATCAAAATACAAGTTAGAAGCAACATTCCCCCTGAAATTGGATTGAAACATCAAAATAGGAAAAGAAATAAAGAACACAACAATGAAAGCAATTAAATCATATTCTAATGAGAAAACTCTCAATCCCATGGGGGAATTGGTGTCATTTTGATGTGGAAAATGGCCCTTTCCCAACTCCTTGATGTGATTTCATGATCTTTGATGATGATTCTTGATTCCTTGATGCAAATTTGACAAAACCTTGATAAGATTGATAAAAACTATGAAACCTAGATGAAAATGGATGAAGTTGTGGATGAAATTAAGTATAGTAAGCTTGCATGGATTGTGGATGATCAATTCAATAGGAGAGGCCCTCTATTCATAGATTTGGAGAATGGAATATTGAAGGATATGGATGAATGTGGGACAAAAGACCAACCAATGAGAAAAGGTCACTTGTCCACATTTGATTGGAGGAGGAATGAGCACATAAATATGGTTAGGTGGAATTTGAAATCGTTGAGATGAAAATTTTAGAGGGAAGAAGAACTGGATTAAATTCCACTTGGCTCAAGGAAAAGGACATGTAAGAGGCCCTTAATGCCTTGTTGGAAGTACTCTTCCCTTTTGGAGGGATTTTTGAATTGGAAGAATATTCCACAAAAGATGCCCTTTTGAATGGAAATTGATGAATTTATAAATTAAATAAATTGATTTATTATGCAAGTTGCAAAATCTAGAGGATTGGAGTGATTAGGATTAGGATTAATCATGATTTGATCAATTTAATTAGAAATTAGATGATTTGGCAATTTTGACTAAGATTTTGGATTAAATAAATCAGAGTTGAGAGGAATAATGATTTTAGGTTTATTTAAATAAAGATTGATTGATTTAATCAAAAGAGGGTGATGTTATATTAAATTGAATAAAGATTAATTTATTTAATTCAAAGAAATGACTTTAGAGATTTAATTAAATAAAGTGAATTATTTAATTAAAATATAGACTATAGGATTAATTAAAAAAAATGATTTATTTAATTAATGGAAGAGAATGACTTAATTAGATAAATTTGATTTATTTAATTAAGAGAGGAAATGTGATGACTAGAAAGAGATAATTCAGAATGAAGTGATGTTAGTAAGATCAGGATCGGATGTGTAGGATCAATTTGTATATTTTTTTGTGTCTACATATACAAAGAGAGAATGAGGGAGGGAAGGAAGGAGAGAAGGAGAGAGATACATGAGATATAGATAATGAGAGAGAGGGAGAGAGAGGGGGAAGGAAGGTGGAGAAATTGAGAGAGAGAGGAGGGAGGGAGAGAGAGTGAGGTAGAGAGGAGTATGTTAGATAGAGAGAGGTAGATATAGAATGAGTGGGATGAAGGAAGTGAGTAAGATCTAGGGAGGGAGAGAGAGGGGGAGAACTAGGGAGGGAGAGAGAGGTGAGATAGAGAGAGAAAGGTGATATAGAGAAAATTAGAGAGGGAAGGGGAGAGATATAGGAAGGTGGAGAGATTGAGAGATAGGAGGGAAGTAGAGAGAAAGGTAGATAGGGATAGGTTAGAGAGTAGAGAGGGAAGGTGTGTGGGAGGAAGGATGAGAGAGAGAGAGAGATATGGATGAGGGTTAAGGGTGTAGGGTTTAGTCGTTTAAGGTATAGGGTTGAGGATTAAGGGATAGTGTTTAGGATTCAACATATAGGGTATAGGGTTATAGTTCAAAATATTGGGTATATGGTTGAGGGTATTGGGATCAGGGTTGAGGGTTTAGGGTTGAGGGAACAAGGTTGAATGTCTGTTTAGGGTTAAATTATAGGGTTTAGGCTTGTGGGTTTATAGTTAAGGAATAATGTTTTAAGGTTGAGGGTCAAGGTTAAGTGTACAAGGTATAGGGATTAGGGTTTAGGATATTGGGTATAGGTTATAGGGTAGAGGGTTGAGGATATAAGGTGTAGGAATAAGGGTTGAGAGTGTAAAGTTTATGGCTTAAGTATAGGGTTGATGGTATAGATTTGAGGGATAATTTTTAGGGTTTAGGTTATAAGGTTGAGGATATAGGGCATAGGGATGAGGGTTAAGGGTGTAAGGTTTAGGGTTTAAGGTATAGGGTTGAAGGTATTGATTTTAGGATTGAGGGTTTAGAGTACAGGGTTGAGGGTATTGAGTTTATGATTGAGGATTTAGGGTACAAGATTTAATGTAGGGTTTAGGGTTTAAGTTTATGGTTGTGGGATAATTTTTAGGGTTTTGCTTATAAGGTTGAGGGTATAGGGTATAGGGATGAGGGTTGAGAGTTGAGGGTTTAGGTGTATAGGGATTATGATTTATGATATATGATTTATAATATTTGGTATAGGGTTTGGGATATTGAGAGACAGGGTGAAAGGGAGAGAGGGGGAGAGAGAGAGAGAGGGAGAAGTAGAGAGGGAAGGAGAGAGAGAGGTAATAAAGAGAGTAGAGAGTTAAGGAGGAAGGTGGAGAGATTGAGAGAGAGAGGAGGGATGGAGAGAGAGAGAGGTAGAGATGGATAGGTTGGAAAAAATTAGTAGAGAAGGAAGGTGGGTGGGATGAAGGAAGAGAGAGAAAGGGGGAGATAGAGAATATTAGAGAGGGAAGGAGGGTGGGAGGGAGAGAGAGAGAGAGAGAAGTGATACCCCATTTCTTTGAGGCATAAATGCATTAACAATGTAGTGCTTTTTTAATGAATTATGTCTCAAAGAAATGGGGTCTCACTATGATCTACCTCATTTCTTTAAGACCCCATTTCTTTGAGGCATTTTTCATACAATGAGAACTACCTTGTCAATACTACTGTATTGACACATTGACAAGGTAGTGCTTGTTGTATGAAAAATGCCTCAAAGTATTGACAAGGTAGTGCTCATTGTATGAAAAATGCCTCAAAGAAATGGGGTCTCATGGTGATGTACACCACCATGAGACCCCCTTTCTTTGAGGCATTTTTTCAAACAACGAGCACTTCCTTGTTAAAGTGTCAAGGAAGATCTTGTTGTATGAAAAAATTCCTCAAAGAAAGGGGGTCTCATGGTGATCCATTTATTTGAGGATTCTTTTCATACAGTGAGAGCTACCTTGTCAATGCTATCGCATTGACACATTGGAAAGGTAGTGCTCAATGTATGAAAAAAATTCCTCAAAGAAATGGGGTCTCATGGTGATATTTTTTAATTCAATAAGAACTACCTTGTCAATGCTACTACATTGACGTATTGACAAGGTAGTGCTCGTTGTATGAAAAATGCCTCAAATAAATGGGGTCTCACAGTGTGTACATGACTGTGAGACCCCATTTCTTTGAGGCATTTTTTATACAATGAGAACTACTTTGTCAATGCTACCACATTGACACATTGACAATGTAGTGAGCTTAGTGCTCATTGTATAAAAAAATGCCTTAAAGAAATGGGGTCTCACAATGATGTACATCACCATGAGACCCCATTCCTTTGAGGATTTTTTTCATACAATGAGCACTACCTTAAATCACTGTGTAAATCACTGTGAGACCCCATTTCTTGGACCCATTTTTTCAAAAATCCTACTAGGTTGGCAAGCTAGTGGGCCTAATAGCTTACCAATTCGATGAAATTACAAGGTAACTTGGGTTGTTTAAAAAAATGGGTCCGAGAAATGGGGTCTCCCAGTGATGTGAAAAAATGGGTCCAAGAAATGGAGTCTCCTAGTGAAGTAAATCACCAAGAGACCCCATTTCTTGGACCCACTTTTTTCAAAAAACCCTCTAGGTTGCCAATTTCACCGAATTGGAAAGCTAGTGGGCACACTAGCTTACAAATTTGGTGAAATTGGGAACATAGTGGCCTGCTTGAAAAATGGGTCCAAGAAATGGGGTCTCTTGGTAATGTAAATCATTAGGAGATCCCATTTCTTGGGCCCATTTTTTCAAATAGGCCAAGTTAGACTACATTGCCAATTTCACCTAATTGGCAAGCTAGTAGACCTATTTGAAAAAATGGGTCCAATAAATGGGGTACATTATCGGGAGACCTTATTTCTTGGACCCATTTTTTCAAATAGTCCACTATGTTGCCAATTTCATCGAATTGGAAAGCTAGTGGACCCACTAGCTTGCCAATTTAGTGAAATTAGCAACCTAACTTGGCCTGTTTGAAAAATGGGACCAAGAAATTGGGTCTCCCAGTGATTGTTTCAAATAGGCCAAGTTAGGTTTCCCATTTGATCGAATTGGCAAGCTAGTGGGCCCACTAGCTTGCCAATTTGGTGAAATTGGCAACCTAACTTGGCCTATCTAAAAAAATGGGTCCATTTTTTCAAGCAAGCCACTATGTTGCTAACTTTGCCTATATGAAAAAATGGGGTCTCCCAATGATGTACATCACCGAGAGACCCCATTTCTTAGACCCATTTTTTCAAATAGGCCACTACATTGCCAATTCGATAAAATTGGAAACTTGTTTGAAAAAATGGGTCCAAGAAATGGGGTCTCCTAATGAGCTAAATCATCGGGAGACCCCATTTCTTGAACCCATTTATTCAAACAAGCTAGGTTAGGTTACCAGTTCGGTGAACTGGGCCCACCAGCTTTCCAATTCAATGAAATTGGCAACATAATGGCCTGTTTGAAAAATGGGTCCAATAAATGGGGTCTCCCAATGATGTAAATCACTTGGAGACCCCATTTCTCCAACCCATTTTTCAAAAATACCAAGTTAGGTTGAAAATTCAATGAAATCGGGAACTTAGTGGCCTGTTTGAAAAATGGGTCCAAGAAATGGGGTCTCCCATTAGGTTGTCGATTCAGTGAAATTGGGAATGTAATGGCCTATTTGAAAAAATGGGTCCAATATTACATCATCGAGAGACCCCATTTCTTGGACCCATTTTTTTAAATAGACCAAGTTAGATTGCTAATTTCACTGAATTTTCAAGCTAGTGGGCCCACTAGCTTGCCAATTTGGTGAAATTGGAAACATAGTGGCCTTCACCGAATTGGCAACCTAACTTTGTTTGTTTAAAAAATTGGGTCCAAGAAATGGGGTCTCTCAGTGATGTTTGGTCTCTCTCTCACACACACACATACTCTCTCTCCATCTCCCTCTCTCTCTCTCAGGTCTATCCCACTCTCTCTCTCTCTCTATATATATATATATATATGTTAAACCAGGTCAACCCTCAATTCTCAAATCTATAGCCTATACATTGAACCCTCAACCTTATACTGTAAACCCTATAGCCTCAACCCTTTCTCTTCAACCCTATACCATCAACCCTCAACCCTTAAACCCTCAAACCCTTAACTCCTCAACCCTCGATTCCCATACCACTACCCTATACATTGGAACCTAAACCCTATACCTCAACCCTAATCACTTAACCCTTAAAGCCTTAATTCCTCAACCCTTAAACACTTAATCCCTCAATCCTTAAATCCTTAATCCCTCGACCCTTAAACCCTTAATCCCTCAAACCTTAAAAACCCTAAACCTAATCCCTCAACCCTTTTTTGTCAAACCCATTTATTTGAGGCATTTTTTCATACAATGAGCACTACCTTGTCAATTAAGAATTAGAGATATAGATATAGAGAGGAGGGAGGGAAATGAGATTGAGAGAATGAGAGATGGAGAGAGAGGGGAAGGAGGAATGTTGAGAGATTAAGAGAGAGGAGGGAGGGAGAGAGTTAGGTAGAGAGGGATAGGTTAGATAGAGACAATTAGAGATGGAAGGTTGCTTGGAGGAAGGAAGAGAGAGATTATATATAGAGAGAGATAATTAAAGAGGTAAGGAGGGATGGAGTGAGAGATATTGGTGAGATAGAATGAATTATATAGGGAAGGAGAGAGAGAGGAGGAAGGTGGGGAGATTGAGAGAGAGGGAGAGAGAGAGAGAGGGAAGGAGGGAGAGAGAGAGAGGGAGATAGAGAAGTATATAGGGAATAAGAGATAAAGAAGAATAAGTAGAGACAAAGGGAGATAGAGGGAGAGAGATGGAGAGATATGGAGAGAGATATGGAGAGAGAGAGAATAATGAGATAGAGAGTAGAGAAGGAAGGATAGAGTTAGAGATCAAGATGGGGGAGGAAGGGAGGGAGTGTGACATAGAAACACAAAGTGAAGGAGGAAGGCTAGGAAATTGAGAGGGAGAGAAGAAGGGAGAGGTAGATATGGAGAGATATATCTACAAATAATTACATAGGGAAGGAGAGATAGAGAGGGGGAGGAGGGAAGGAGGAGTAGAGAGAGAGAGGGAGAGGTAGGGAGAGAGAGAGGTGAGATAGAGAAGGATGTAGAGAGATAGAGAAAAGTAGAAATTGAAGGAGGGAGGGACATAGGGAGATAATTTTGATAGAGATAATGTGAGAGGGAAGGGGAAGGAGGAAGGATGAGTGATTAAGAGAGAGAGAGAGAGAGAGAGAGAGAGAAGGGAGGGTGAGAGATAGGCAGAGAGTTATAGGTTAGATAAATAGAAGTAGAGACGAAAGGTGGGTGGGATGCAAGAAGAGAGAGAGGGAAGGAGGAAGGTGGAGAGATTGAGAGAGAGGAGAGAGGGAGAGAGAGGTAGAGGGATAGGTTAGATGGAGTGAAGTAGAGAGGTAATTTGAATGGGAGGAAGAGAGATAGGGAGAGATAGTGAGGGTGAAATAGAAAAAATTGGAGAGGGAAGGAGGAATAGAGGGAGGGATGGAGGGAGAGAGAGAGAGATGTGATATAGATAGAAGTGTAGAGAGAAGGAGAGAGTGTGAGAGAGAGGTCTAGAGAATAAGGGATAAACAATGAGAGATAGAATGAGAAATATGATACAACTTGTAGATTACTAAAATTTAACCTCCTAATTATTGATATTTGACACGCCGATTACTGAAAATTGGCTGTCTAAAAATTGTAAGATCTTCAAAAAACTAAAATTTGATTTATAACTCCTAGAGATCTGAAACCACTCTCAAACATCTTGAAAATATATATAATAAGAAAGAGAAAAGAAAAAGAGAAGAAAAAAATTTCAATGTAGACCAAAATGTGATCGTGTTATAATGCACTCACGTTTTGGAAATGTTTTTTTGATTTCAAAAAATGTACATTTTTTGAACTCAAAATGCACACATTTTTTGAAATTTAAACCATAACACAAGCGCATTATAACATGCTCATTTTATGGCTTGGTAATGACCAAGCCTAGGCTTGGTCACTACCAACCCACAACACAAGCACGTTTTACTATGAGATTCTCACATTTTCACTATTTTGGGATGAAAAAAGTAAATTGGCCACTTTTTGGCCCCATATCATTTTACAGTTACCCAAAAGATGTTTAAGACACTTACAATGTTTTGTATCCTATCAATTTTTTTGGTGATAATGGAAATAAGCATTTGATCTAAAGTTCGGAGGTGAGGGCTTATTAGGATTGGGTGTTTTAACGGGAGGAAAGGTAATCATTTTCTCCTCTAATATTTGTGACATTGTGTTATGAAGGGTATTGGGTAGGGGAGTGAATTTCCTTTTTGGGTCCCCATACCTGAAGGGTATCATTGTTTTTATGGAAAATACTTGGCTATTGATGTGTTGAGTTGTTTTTTGAGGAGGATTTATTTGGAGGAAACCCTTATTTTGTTTTCTAAAGGGTTGATAATTTTTTTGGTTTGTTGACTCAAACTACTTAGTTTGGCTAGAAGTGGACTTTGTATCATGACTACGAACCAAGTTTTGATAATCACAAAGGGTGGTGCATAAGTGCATGAAGGAATGAAATTTCATCATGGTAAGCTTAGCTTGTATCTTACTTTGAAAATTTTCTATGAACATCTTTTGAAGGTGAGGGTCGGGAACCTAGACAATGATTTGGGAATAAAATGATTGATATCGTGAAATAAAGTCTATAATCGTTTCTTCTTATTTTTGCTTACATCTCATCAAATCGGCCAAGGTCATCTTAGGAGTCATATTCACTTGGATTTTTTTTATAAATTCCTCAAAAATTCCATTGAATGAATGAATTGAGTTGTTTGGTAATGAAGAGAACCATTCCAAGGCAATATATTTCAAGGACCTAGGGAAAAGCTTAGCCAAGAGTTTATCATCAAGGACAAAGTCACTAAATAAGGTGGTATAGGAAGAGAAATGGTTAGAAGGATCACCCTTCCCCCCATATTTTTCAAATCTAGATAGCTCTACACCTTGTGGCATTGGTGTTTGCAATATCTCCAAGGACAATGGACTACTTTTGACATAATATGCAGGTGGATTGTTTGATTTTGGTTAATGGTGGAAACTTGTTTTGAAGGGATGAAATAGTTTGGAAAATTTGTTGTATGAGAGGATCATTGCTTGTATTATGAGGTGGAGGTGAATATGGTGAGGTTGTGTATGTGTTTTAAGGACAAGTTAATGAGATGCTTAAAGGTGGTAAGGTGGTGTAGTGTAGTAAAATGCATGCACTTGCATTTTCACACTTGTTTGGGCCTAACTTGCTTTATTTATCCCTATTTATGTCTTAATTGGTTCTATTTTGCATCCACAAGCATAATAAACTATATATTTTTATGGAAAATTGTGACAAATATCAAATTTTTTATGATAATTTGATGTTTCTATTTGTGTGTCCCTGATTTTTGGATCGATACTAAAATGCCACCTAGAGTGTCATTGTCGCCCAAAGGTCTTGGAACCCTAATTTTGAGAGAATCTAAATAGGTCCCTTTTTGGAGTCTATGCCCCAATTTTTAAGCCTTGGGACTAAGAAACCACCTAGGGAATCTTATTTCTCCTTGGGTTAGTTTTGAGATTTAATTTCAAATTCTGGCGAGATTTAGCCTTCTATAATTAATGATTTCATATGTCATCTTGTTGTGGTGTAATTTCAGGATATTAAGCATTCAAATAAGTATAAATAAAAGGTTCCTTCAATAATTTTCATCTAATAAAGTTGTGAGAGCATCTATGAAATAGAAAAATTGAGTCCACAAGAGCATTCAAGAGTAGTTTTTCAAGCATTTGGATCCATCATCAAGATTCAAGCATCATGTCAAGGGTTTGGTGCATCCATTCATGTTGTTGAGCCAAGATTGTGGATGTAGCATTGAAGATCTATTTACAACCATTGTTCACATCAAATCCAAGGATCCAAGATCTACATTCCTCATGGCCACTACAAGTTATATTTCAGATTTTCTTCACAAGACATCATCCGAGGTGATATCATTTACATATTTCATGTTCCATGCTTCATTTCATCATTTGGTTTGATTCCCTACAAAGGGGTTTGACCAAGGAAAACCCCCATTTACTAATAATCAACAAGTTTTTCCCCTTTTGTATGTTTGTGTCTGCAGATCTAGTTCAAAGACTTGAGGATCATTTGGAGTGCAAAGTTGTCAAAGTTGCATTAAAAATTTGTGATCTTCATGGAAACTCACCTATAGGCCAGATCTAGAAGATTTAGGACCTTATATCTGAGAAGAGGCAACTACATACCTTGGAGCTCAGGACCAAATTCAGAGATTTCATAAATTCAAAATGCGACTAAGATAATAGTAAGGGAATATTAGTCCTCCCATAGATATTTTGTAGAGATTCTTTTAGATTCTATTCCAACATCCGAAGATTTTGTATCTCCCTCAAAAATCAGTAGTAGGACTAAGACAAAAATAAGGGCATATTAGTCCTCCCTATCATATTTTGACAACATCTTTGTATTTCTAGAATCCTCATCGAATTTCCAGACTTCCCAGGTACATACCCCCTAACTTGATATGGTTTTATTTTGTCATTTGATCTCCTTATTTGTCTTGCATTGATTGATTTTGTGAGTTAAATGTCCATTTTTCTTTTCCAAGCTTTTTCTTGGTGGTGAACCCTTCAAACCCTAAAAGAACCCCTTCCTAGATCTTCCTTGTTGAGAATTGACTCATTGTGTGAGGTTGATATTCAATCCAATTTGGGATCCTCTGAAATTATTGAATGATAGTTGGAGAAAAGTGATATTTCTATATCCATTTTTCCACCTAATTAGGTGGTAGGAGACATAACATGTGATGCCACAAAGGTGCTAGGGATGATAAAAGAAATACCCAAGGAAGGAATCACATTACTATATTGTTGCAATTTTATTGTAACTTGAGTGTTGGTATAGGTAGGAATAGAGGAAATTATTGTGGGAGGAGGAATTTGAATTCCTACATGGCTTGTGACATTGTTAGTAGTTCAACTAGTGTTTGAGGGGAAATGTTTTCCAAGTATTTGAACTATGTTCTTCATAGGTTCAAGTCGATATTCACTTTCAAGCATGTGATGAATTTTATCTATGGTAGGGATGGCAATGGTTAAAATTTTGTCATTTTTCACGCGATTTTGTAGGTTTTCTAAGTCTTCATGAATTTGAATTATGTTTTCTTGGAGAACACTATCAACCCTTATTTCAACATGCATCACACTACTTGAAGGAAAAGAGTTGCTAAGGGTGTTGTCCATAGCTAGTGTACTAGTTTCAATACTAGGAGTGAAAGAGCTAGACAACCCAAGATCCACAACGATTGTGCTATCACGTGATGACATGAGTCTCAAACTTAATTTCACTATAGTATTAGAAATAGGACACCAAATAATCATGTAAGGGATACTAAATGCAAGATGAATGCAAATAAAATATAAGTTAAGAACAATGCAATGTGTTAACGCAGAATTTTGCATGTAGTAGCAGTCTAATGGGAAACTTAGCTAATGGGGTTCATTGTGTGCTAGCTAAGTGACCTCTAGGATTTTATCGAAGTTGGATCTTTGTTTAGTGGGGGGAAGTAAAAGGTAAGGAAGATAGCAGAAATGTAAAATTTACACTACAGGCAATGCACCAAAGTCTTTAAACAACTCTACTAGAGCACGGTGCAGAATGCAAGGCCCGAACCACTAAATTGCTATTAATTAAGATAATTTTCTCAAAAGCATTTAAATCGCAAGAATACCTTCCACTTTTGCATGGAATAATCTTAACATAACTTTGAGCTAACATAGAAGAGTTGAAATAAACATGGTCTGTATTTATTAAGTTATGGAAAAATCATAGAAAGCTAAAGAACAGACATTCATGAAATAAAAAAAGATAACGACACAGAACAACAGTCTCATTAAATCATGAATAAACAGAAAGGCTGAAATGTTTGGCATAGTCTAGAGTTTTCAAATTCAATAAAGCTGTTACAAAGGCTTTCTTCCCAATGCTCGGGAGCTTTTACAAAACTTAACCAATAACCTAGTAAAAGAAGACATAGCCATATTTATTGGCCAGTCCATTGCTTGAAGATGCATCAAGGGAAGAGCAACCCACACACAGAGACCGACAGACTAGATCATCTTGAGCCGCCATAGCAATCATCGACTGGCCAGCAGCATGCTAGTGAAGCCACGACATAGAACGAAAAACCACATAGTAACAGGAGAGGACAAATAGCAACAGGTGAATACAAAAGGTCCAGCGGCAATGCCAAGGTAACTAGCGTAGAATAAAATGCCACGTGTCACTCAAACAAAGCCCGATAGGAAGTCGAAAAGATGCCTAGCAGAAAGCCTCGAGAAGAATCCATGTGGAGCGCTCCAAACAAAATAACGTACGAGGCAAGCCCAACTCAGGAAAATAGCAAGAGAGAGCCACACGGAATGGAGACGAAGAATGCCCAAAAGCAAGGCGAAAGGAAAGTGGAAAGCTTCACGAGGAAGCCACGTGGAGCGCTCCGAGGGCAGTGAGTATTTAAAAATTAAGGCACAACTGCAAAGGTAAATATAAAACTACAAAGGCTTTGGCAGTTTTTGTTGAACAGTTTGGCGACTCATAGGGGCATTCCGCTTTGCAGAATGGAGAACACCAGAAACTTTGGTTTAGCATCCCAACTGCTCACAACCTTGAGAGGGCGACCTACAGACTAGTCTAGACTTCATTTGACGACACAGAGAGAGCTTTTAATTTCTCATGAGATAACCTGAGATCGATGATTGCCTTGAAATGCAATCCGCCTGATACTTTTGTCTCCAATTCCAATTGGAAGAAGAGTTGCGCTAGCTGATGCATGATTCCCTCAATTTCTTTGGTGGTCGAAGGTTGGTGAAATGATTGGAAGACATAAATTTCCTGCTTCTTCTCTTTGATCATTGCAATGATGTGGTTCACACCCGCTACCACTTGATTTGCAATGAAGGGCGAGGGAAGGCCTCTCTGAGTTAAATGGGAAAATTTTTCCCACATATCGCTGGTAACCTAGTTCAACTAAGACTTGCATTCTATTACCTATTGGATGACCTCATTCATAGAGATGAGGATACTTATGCCCATAGCCACCGTTGTTCGATCATTGATGCCCACATTGCTCAATGCTTCATCAGAAGTTGTATACAATTTTCCTAATAAAATTCTAGCCTCTGACACTTTTTCAGAAGGTAACTCCTAAATCTGCTAGATTGATTCACTCACTGCTCCACAAAGGCTAGCTGCTTGCACAATGAATTTCAAAGTGGGTTGAAGCATAAGGCACAAATCCTTCACCTTGTCGCAGTATGATGCATATAGCTCTTTCACAATTTCCAGCGAGCTCATCCAGGGCACAAGGGGTTGGGTCCTTAGGGTAGCCAATTATGCCTCTTTGTTGCTTAAACTTGCCTTTAGCTCTGCCAAGTTTTTGTCTAATATGGACATCTACTCCCTCAAAGTAAAAATCTCCATTTCCTTTTCTGCCAGGGCCAATTTGGCCTGCTTATTCCTTTGAGTTTCCAGCTCGAGATTGGCACTCATTTTAGCAATTTCGACAGTGGTGTTCTATTAGAGCTCTTTCATTCCCGCGTTTAGGAAATCGGACTCAACGCAGATTTTCTCCTCATTTTCTCGGCTCTGCTCGACCTTTAGCTAGAGAGTTGGAATGATCTCTTCACTCAAATCCTGCAATTCCCTTATCTGACTTTTGAAGGCATTCCTCTCCTTCTCAAGTCACTTTATTTCATTCTCCTAGGCTTTAAACTTGTTTACCCAAATGTCGAATTTTCCTTTGAGCTCCACTATCTAGTCATCTTTCTTCTTTGCCTATTGGCTGAGCTTGAGAAAATTACTGGTCACTATTTTTTGGGTCCCCTCCACCAGCTCAACTTTATCTCGTAGGTTGGCCTGCTATAAGTCTAGCCCAATAGCATTCACAGAATAATCACTCGGCAGCATCTCACCCTCCGCCTTGATCACATTAGGAGTGATCTTTGCAAACATCAAGGAATTCTGACTTTCATTGAATACAATTTGCAAGTGGGGCTCCGCCTGTCTAGTTGAGTCTTTCTATCTCCTTTTGTTGATCCAGTTGACATGGGTGCTCTTATTTGCATCAACCTATGAGAAATATTCCTGGGCAGGGATACCCAGGCCACCAGCAAAAGGATACTCCTAAGGGACGGTCAGTGGGAAAGACAGCATATTCAACACATCAAAAGTCTTGCTAGGCCATGTTATGATAGCGGGGGAGAATGGCGAAATGAATTGGCCACTCAGAGTAGATAAGAATAAGGTGTAAGGGAAAACTAGAGATGCAGCAACCACAGGGTTGGGCATCGAAAATAAAAACTGTTAGCCCACAAGCCTAGTACTCACACCAAATTGCATTCCGAGCAAGGCATGTGAAGTAGGGAATAAAGGAGGGAAGCCAGGAGGGGCAGAGAAAACTAGAGTAGACGACAAAGCAGGGGCAAACAACGGAGAGACCAGAGACATGGAAGAGAGAGAAGAGGGAGGAAAAGTTACCTGAGGCTCAAACAGAGCCGTAGACGTGTCGACTAGTTACTCCAACGGCCGCTCTTCCTCTCTACCAAACTCCCCGGTGTATTTCCGCTTTTCCTCTGGATATTTGTCGAGATCAACAATGACCCGCTTTCAACCAGTGGTAGTCCTTGCCCGCTTTCGTGTTGATTTGGAAGAGCTGGCTAGATCTAATGTTTGTACATGTGACTCTTCTTCCTGGATTGGATTCCTGGAAATGGTAGGGGGATTCTAAGTTACTTCTTCCTCAGATTCCATGGCAACCTCTTCCCTTATGTATTGCTGCACGAATGTTGAGAGTTCAGATACCTTTCAACATCTGGATGTTCATTCTCCCAGATATCATCAAATCTTTCATCAAGGTCCACCTCATCATGAAGCTTACCAGTTCCCTGAATCTCCTGCTGGTATACCCAGAAGGCTTGAATCTTCTCGGGTGCCCAACCGAGCTTATTTAATTGGGTGACCAGGGAGGTGTTGATCTTCTACCTTGGGTTAGCCTTCCCATTGATATGATAAAAATTCAGCCATGGTGGTTGACCATCCACTGTAGGCAAATATTCAAGGCCTACATACCTACCATAATTTCCTTCCTTGAGATTTCTCTGAAGGTCCCAGAATGGCCAGGGCGAATGTGGGATCTTGATGTCTACTCTTGCTAAATTATTGTTGGAATTGTAATGTCAGGCATCCTCTATCAGTACCAACCCGAGGTGACCCAACTTTGAAAGTAGAATCACCGAGGTATCAATCCATGAATTCCTCTTTTTAATCAGCGATACGGATCCAAACATGATTGGCAACAAAAAATAGGAAGTTAAGTGTTTCCCCTCCTAGTAATCATCATCAAGGGCACAGAGCTGCCTCATTACCTCCAAGGCCAACACTCTGTCAATTAGAAAATGAGAAAGTTGGAAAGGCTCCTAGGCAAAATCAGGCATGCGGAGTATGGTGAAATCTACACCAAAGAACCAATCACAGGGTGTAACCAACTTTCCCAACTAGGACTTCTGTCGGGGTGATATGCATTCAGTCATATTTATTCTAGCCCTATCCAAAGCCCTTGGAGTTGGGGCTATGAACAAATCCGAAAACACATAATAATCAAAGGTTTTTGACATGACAGGGGTCCATGTCAAAACCGGTTTCCTTAGACCACCCTCATCAAAAATAGATAGCAACATGGATGTCGAAAAGTAATCTGGGTTCTGGTGCAAAATTAAGTAAGCTAGGAATGACGAATACCTGAACTTAGAGCCGACCCCAAAATCCTACAGCTACTGCCAAATTCCATCACTGACAACTCTTGCAAAATCTAGGAGCAGAGCCTCACGATTCCTCTTTAGCATAAAGCTGAGGCACATTTGAAACTCAAGAACGTACTTGTCTGAGTCCAAACCACACACCAATGCCAGCATAGAAGCAATAGAGGAAGACCCACCTTTCAGAGCCTTTATATTGAAAGGGAATTTGGGCGGCGCCGAACTACTCGTTGGCTGATTGATCTCAAAGCAATAAAACTATGGCCCCATCTGGAGCTCTCCCCACTTTTGTTGCATTCTTTCCATGTCAAAAATCTCAACCTCACGGGTCAAGGGAAGAAAGATGCACAACATATATTGAATAGCTTCAAGGAAAATGACTACCCTGAAACCATTGCCACTGATTACCCCAGTGTCTAGGTTGAAATGCGCCGCACATGCCACCACAATTTTTGGGCAGGGATGTACCAGAGGAACCATGTACTATGCGAGGCCATAGAACCATAGATGTTTGTGAAATGGGTTCGTCATATGCTTCATTTTTTCGCATGTGGCCTCGCTCAAGATCTTAGGATTGCAAGATAACTCAGGATCAAAGACGTTATCCCAATCCTCCAAGACCACTACCTGATCTCTGTGAGGAACTAAGTTCAATATATTTTGGTCCACCGCATTTGTAAAAGGCCAATGAAGCTTTGAGGGTATGCCTAGAGTGGCATAAGACTCCTGATCGTAGAGTTGTACATGGGGTACTACCTTCATTTGCTCACTTATAGGTGTTGGAGCCACGATCAGTGATGGGTCCTCTGCAATTTCAGCCATCTTTGAGATTTCGCAAGAACTTTTTTGCAAACCTTTGGCAAATGGCTTAGCTTTTCTAAAAATTTATTTCTTCTTGTGAGTGCCTTAATTGTTTAATCTTTAGTAACTTTTGCAATAAATACATTTCTCTGCATGCCATAACTTGCCTTTTTGATTCTCGAGAAAGGTGGCTGAAAAGAGTACGTGCCAATCATTCATACCAAGTTGCCATTATGCGTTGCTAGATTTTATTCATGTGAAAGGATTGCCAACCAGCCAAATTGCTAGATCATTTAATGGATAGCCTCTCACATGTGACGGAGCTTGATTTTTCCTCGAAAGACGAAAAAATCCAACCCTGAAATCCTTTGCAGGCTATTTGAATTAACTAATTTCCATGTTCGTATAGGGCACATCACCCAATAACTCTTTTTAATATTTTCCCTTGATTTGGATGTGACGGCAGCGCTTTGTGTAGACACCTAGCCTATTTTTGAATATATGTGGAAAATTCACAGAGCAAGTTGCAAATTGTACCTGCACCTTCCTATCACCTCGCACATTGCAACACTGAAAACTGAGGCAATGCGACACACTTGGGCTTAGTTGATAATTATGGCTTCCTTCCTAAACTAGTCTATAAATAAGACTCTTGGCAACAGAGCAAATCACAAAATTTTCTATCACCCCTAGCTTAGCAAGCTTTCTTTAGGACTTAGCAATTTCATTCTTCGTCCAGAAAAGCAAACAATATGGAAACACCAGTGAGGCTTGTCTGTAAAAATACTTAGGCTACCTTCCTCAGAAAATTTAGATGCAGGCACCTAAAGCGCATGATAGGTGTAAAGAACCTATTATATGTGAAGGCAATTAAGTGGGTCCTTGAGAAAGATTGTGTGCAGTATGACGAGCAGTATCAGGTGAATACTAGCATTTGCTCCCACTTCGTTGCCTCACTACTGGACATTATCATTTCCAAATGCAAAATTCTAAAGCTGACAAAGCGGGTCTTCACTTGGCGTTACCTCAGAGGCTTGGAGCAGATTGTGTGTGCAGCCCAATTTGACTATGGGATTCCCTTGGTTCGCAACATTCACCTGCAACAACTGCATGGAGGCATTGTTCCAACCATGCCTTTTCTTTTCGGGTTCAAGTTGGAGACTCATGAGGAGCATCGCACCAAGGTCTATGCCATCTACTACTTTCTTATGCATGTGCAGTATATTGAACCATTCTAAAATCTTCAGTGGTACAAAGATTTTGAAGGAATGGTGTTTCCCGATCTCGCGCCGCCTGTTGCCATGATTGCTGGTCCTTCTCACTAATGTCTTGAGAATGAAAATGATCCCAAATTTTGTTTTTCTTATGCTTCAACATCCACTCAATAGCGAATATATGTAAATATCGATACCAGGCCTCTGACCCCCAACATATAATGTAAATCTTCGGCTATATAAATATAATATATATCTTTTTTAGAAGACTTAGCCCATTTACAATATTTTCTCATTTCTAGCATTATTGCAGTCATTTTATTTTATTTCTTGCACTGAGAAGATCCAAAAATTAAAGTAGGAAATAATTAATTACATATTTACAATGTACAATAACAACATGTGGACAAAATTAATGAAATTTTTTAAGATGTATTCCATTGATTGGAATACTCAAGGCATTTCCTTTCATATCTTCCAACTCGAAAGAGTTAAATTGTTTACACTAGGTAATTTTGAATGGCCCTTCCCAGAGACTATCTAATTTCCCCTGTTGTCCGAGCTTTGCTTCGCACTCTTTAAATTTGAGAACCAAATCTCCTCATTGCAAACCTTGATCCGAAGCCTTTTTGTCAAACCATTTCTTTACCACCTGCTGGTGGTTTTTCATCACTTCCAGGGCGCTCTTTCTTTTCTCTTGCACCTCAAGTAACTCGGAAAACCTCACCTCCATTGCTCTATTTTGTTCAATCTCTAGGGATTTAAGCAATTGCAGGGCAGGAATTTCCATGGAAATAGGCAGCAATGCCTCTTTCCCGTACACCATCTCATAAGGAGATGTATTCAATATCTTCTTGGGCATGATTTGATCTACCCATAGCATTGTCTGGAGGTTCCTATGCCACTCTTTCTGGTGTTTTGAGCCTATCCTTTTGATCAACCTGATGAGGTTTTTGTTAGTAGACTCTGCGAGGCCATTTCCTTGGGGATAGTAGTTAGAGGAGGTCTTCAGGAACACTCCATATTTTAGTGCGAATTAGCTCATCTTTGAGCCAAGAAAAGCCTTAGCATTATCAGAGATGATTGTTTTAGGCAGGACGAATCTAGCCACCAGCTCTTCAAGGAAATTAACAATCTCCATTTCTATTGCATTTTTTAAAGGTACTGCCTCTGTCCATCTGGTAAAGTAGTCATTTTTTGTTAGTATCCATCTATGTCCAGCTGAAGAGAAAGGGTTAATTATCCCAACAAAGTCTAAACCCCATTGAGCAAAAGGTTCTTTTACCACTATCGGCCTTAAAGGCATAGCAACATTTTTGTCTCTTTCTGACATAGAACTAACATTCCTTGCAAGATTTAATTATTGAAAATGCATCATTAAAAAGTTTTGGCCAAAAATATAACCAACACATATAATTTTAATAGTCGTGGTTCTTGTAGAAAAATGCCCTCCGGCAGGGCTACTATGGTATTGATCTAAAATCTTCTTGGCTTGCTCCTCATTCACATATCTTAGCAGGATGTTGTTAAAATTTATTTTAAACAAGATACCCTCTAAGAGAACATAATTACTATTTTGAATGCAATAGAAATGCCTTTTAAAAGATGGGAGATTAAATGGATACCTTCTGGTCTAGATGAAATTTATTCTATCGTCAAGCTAGTTGCTTTGAGAACTATCTTCGTTTATCAACACAAGTTCCGAAATCTCAAACTCTGCCACTAGTTCACTATTTTCAGTGAGATACTCACACAGTCTCTTTCCTTTGATAGTCTTGACAGTTCTGACTTCAATATCATATTCTAGGATATTAGTGATCCAATTGGCTCTTTTTTCAGTGATTTCTCCCTCCATAATGTACTCTCGCACACTAGGATGTGGCACACAAACAATGACCTTATTGTATGATATCAAATGCTAGAATTTCTTAAGCGTCTTAACAATGGAAAAAGCTTGCTTTTCCACAAATTTATATTTCACTTCATATTCCTTTAAATTTTGTGAATACAAGGCGATAGGGGACTCTCTCTTCTCTTCATCATTCTTCTGCATAAGCACTGTGGCAATACTATTGCCACCACCAAAAACATACATAATAAATTCTTTCGATAGGTCCGGGTTAACCAACACAGGGGCAGAAGAAATAGCCTCCTTTATAAGCTTGAAAGCTTTTCTAGCTTTCGTCGTCCATTTGAAAATCTGATCCTTCTTGAGCATTAAGGTAATAGGACAAACAATACCTGCAAAATCTGTAATAAAACAGCTGATGAAGTTGACCTTACCTAGGAAAGACTGCACACCCTTCTTTGACAAGTAACTGAAGCTCCTGGATAGATTGCACTCTTTCTAGATCAATAGCAATGCCTTCCTTAGAGACCACATATCCTAATAGCTTTCCTTGGGGAATTCTGAATACACACTTCTTAGAGTTTAAAGAAATCCCAAATTCTTGGCACTTCTGGAAAATAAGCTCCAAATGATTGAAATGATCATCAGCAGATTTTGAGAATACTGTCAAGTCATCAAGATAGATGAGTATAATTTTATGGATCAAATCCTTGAAGGCAATGTCCATAGCTCTTTGAAAGGTGGCTCTAGCATTTGAGAGTCTGAAAGGCATCTTGGAATATGCATACGTTCCCCACTTAGTGGTGAATGATGTCTTGTGTTGGTCCTCTTCCTTTACCTGAATCTGGTTGTAGCTTGAAAAACCATCTAGCATCCAGAACATTTCGGAACTAGCTACGGTTTGTAGGATTACCTCCATTGAAGTTAGGGGGTAATAATCCTTTAAGGATGCTCTATTTAAGTCTCGGAAGTCCACACATAATCGTATATCTCCATTTTTCTTTTGGACTGGCACCAAGTTTGACACCCAAGTGCTATGCTTGATCACAAACACTATTCGTGATGCAATCAACTTATTCAACTCCTGTGAGGAGAGATTATATCTTTTGGTTCACAGGTCTTTGTTTCTGACAAACTAACTTTGCCCCTTCCATCAACTCAATTGTATGCTCAATGATTCCGGGATCATATCCCTTTAGATCATCATATGACCAGGCTACTACACTTGGGTATTCTTCGCAGAAGTGTCTTAGCCTATCTTTATTCTTTTGTGATACTTCTTTCCCGACTTTGAGCTTTTTTTCTTCCCCGATATGCAAATCGGTGTAATCACTTTTATCAACCATGAGCTTCCTTTAGTATCTTGTCGCATCATCAAAATCAAACAGGCTTTCCAACGTGACTAGGTCTCTTGGAAGCTTGTTGGATTTAAGCTAGATAATTTGATCCCCGTAAGCTTTGGCGATCTTCGGTTGCAGCTAATCAGCGAATTCTCTAGATGACTCGAGGAATGATGCAATATGAGCATCACTATCAGAAACTTTCTAGTCTTGATTGTTTTCAGGAATAATAGGTCTTACAACTACCCTCGCCGCATGTTTATTTCTTAATAATTCAGAAGCTGGCTCAAACTAAGCCCCAATAGTCGCCATTCTTTCGGCTTTAGAATTCATCTCCCTTAGAATAGCCTGAATGTTGAATGCTTCAAAGTTGGCAATGAGATCCCAGACTCTATGTCTATAGGATCACATACGGATATTTTTAGCAGCATAAATTCCATGGATCTGGTTGACCATCGATTCTGAATCTCTGAAGACACTTATCTGCTTTGCTCCCATTTTTTTCACAAGGCTTAAGCCATGGACAAGACCATCATACTTAGCTTCATTGTTTGAACATGAAAACTGGAAATGGTAAGACCTCAAGGTCTTATCATCGAAAGGGGATATCAAAAAAATCCCCGCTCCAAACCCTACTCTACATCTGGCTCCAACAAAGTATAAAGTCCATATTTTTGAAGATTCTTCATCTTCATGTTCTTTAGTAACTTTGGGCATAATCTTCCCTTCTTCATGTATAACATAGGTTCTGAGGCCAGTTGCATGGTAATTCCTGAAAGGGTCTATATCAATAAATTCTCTCAAAAAATTCTCCTCATCTACTATCTGAGAGCTAGTAGCCTCTTCTTCCTCGAGAAATTCAACATTATACCCCTCCTCCCGAGTGATTGAAGTATGCGTCGCTTCAAAGTTGAGCAAGGCCTCATCAGCGACATGTTCGGAATGCAGAGTTTCCGATAATAGATTCATCTTAGCCCCATGTTTAGTCCTCAGAATTAGGTGCAACTATTCCAATGCCAAATATCCTCCTACATTTGTCGTGAACTCCCGGGACAAACAAATCCCGGATAGAGGAGGGATATCAATGAGTACGGTATCCTGATTCACAATGATACTAGGGTAGGAAAACAAAGTCATAGGTAATCCCTTGATTACCCCGACGGTACCTACTTTATTTCTATCTAGCTACATGACTCCTTTGTTTAGAGGCTCATATTTTAAACCCAAAGCATCAGCTACTTGCTTTGGCATGATCGTGGTGCTACCACTAGAGTTGATCATACAATTATGCAATAGCTTGTCACCAATAATTAGTGTTAGAAAGAAAGGCTTAGGTTTAGGCTTACTTTCTTTTCCGGACTCGAGCTTCTCCTCTGGTTGAATTGTTAGCACTCTATCTAAGTCGGGCCTAGATACTTTCTCTTCATTAGATTCAGAAGGAACTTTCACATCCTCCTCTCCCAACAATGCCTTTTGTAGCAGCACCTTCTACTCCGGAATAGTTAGGATGTCCCACAAAGAAGCATTGTCAGATGACTTCTTCAGTTGTTCCACCATGTTGAATTGCGCTTGTGACTGGTGATTTGCAATTGCTTGCTTTTTAGGTTTCGTAGTCAACATGGGCTTCATGGCTAGTGCATCCAGCTATTTGGCAATAGTAGGAGTGATTGATGGATTCTTCGCCTTAAGAGGAAGTGGATTCGGAGAGCTAGGAATAGCCGCCTTAAATTGTGATTGGATTGGTAATAGGCTTGCCGCTGGGCTAGGTGTTGGTTGTAATGGAGCATTGGTAGGCAAGACTATGAACTCTCCATTGAATCTATGCTTTGAACACGTGTTGTAGTCTAATTGTACTCAGGGCAGTTTGTCTATAGGGATGTCATTTGAAAACGTTGACTCTTCTCCTTCCATCCAAGAAAAGAGAGCTTGGTCCAAAACAATGTCTAACTCTTGCTGGATAGACATCCCCTGCATTTGAGTGGCCAGAATAACATTGTCCATTTGTTGAGAGGCATATGGTGGATTGTTGGAAATGGATACGCCACCCTGGCTATGTTGATCTACAATCTATTGTTGCAAATTTCCCCATGGAAAATTTTGCGGCATATTTGCATCATTGCAAGGAAAAGACCATGAATTGGCATCTTCGGCTAAATTGTTCTATTTAGCCACCAACTCTTTATTCGAACCTAGTTCATCCTAGTTCGAATAAAGATCAGGCAAATGTGCTAGTTTGCAGTCCCACCGGGCGTGCTAGAAAAAGAATTGTTGATGCAAAATTTTGCATGTAGCAGTAGTCTTATGGGAAACTTAGCTAATAGGGAACATTGTGCGCTAGCTAAGTGACCTACGGGATTTTATGGAAGCCAGCTCTTCGTTTAGTGGGGGGAAGTAAAAGGTAAGGGAGATAGCATAAATGTAAAATTTACACTACAGGTGATGGGCCAAAGTCTTTAGACAAATCTACTAGAGCATAGTGCAAAATGCAAAGGCCCGAACCACTAAATTGCTATTAATTAAGATAATTTTCTCAAACACACTTAAATCGCAATAATACCTTCCACTTTTGCATAGCGTAATCTTAACATAACTTTGAGCTAACACATAAGAGTTGGAATAAACATGGTCTGTATTTATTGAGTTATGGAAAAATCATAGAAAGCTGAAGAACAAGCATTCATGAAATAAAACAAGATAATGACACAAAAAAATAGTCTCATTAAATGCATGAATAAATAGAAAGGCTAAAATGTTTGGCACAGTTTGGAGTCTTCAAATTCAATAAAGCTATTACAAAGGCTTTCTTCCCAATGCTCGTTAGTTTTTACAAAAATTAACCAACAACCTAATAAAATAAGACAGTCGTATTTATTGGCCAGTCCACCACATGAATATGCATCAAGGGAAGAGCAACCCACGCACAAAGACTGATGGCCTAGATCATCTTGAGCCACCACAACAATCATCGACCGGCCAGCAACATGCCAGCAAGGCCATGACATAGAACGAAAAACCATGTAGCAACAAGAGAGGACAAATGGCAACAGGTGAGTAAAAAAGGTCAACCAGCAATCCCAAGGTAACTGGCACAAAAGAAAATGCCATGTGTCACTCATATGGAGCCCGATAGGAAGTCGAAAAGATGCCTAGCAGAAAGCCTCGAGAAGGAGCCATGTGGAGCACTCCGAACAAAATAACGTACGAGGCAGGCCCAACTCGGGAAAACAACAAGAGAGAGCCATGCGGCATGTAGACAAAGAATGCCCAAAAGCGAGGCAAAAGGAAAGTGGAAATCTTGGTGAGGAAGCCATGTGGAGTGCTTTGAGGGCAGTGAGCATTTGAAAATTAAGGTGCAACCACAAAGGTAAATATAAAACTACAAAGGCTTTGGCAGTTTCTGTTGAACACAATGATTATAATAGAAACTCTATAAACTGAAATAAAAAGGTATCAAAAAAAAACAAGAGCACATAAATAGAGCTTTAAATTCTAGAAAATGTAGTGCAGAATCTACACTGGGACTAATCCACCTAGAGGGGTGTATGAGTCCCAATGAGGATTTTTTCAAGATTTTCAAAACAAATCAAGTGATTATGCTTTTTATGTTGTATGATCTGTAATATAAATGAAAATGCAGTTTTTATATGATTTGAGATGCAAAAATGCAAGCTATATGAACTTCCACTAATGTAAAATTTAGAAACCCTAGAATTCCAATTTAGTTAATGCAAACCCCAATGCAATGTTAATACAAGCAAGATCTAGAATGATGATGCACTCCAAATCAGAATCATGATGTTCTAAATGCAAGTTCACTAAAATGAAAGAGGTGAAATTTGGGTGCAGATTCTATGCTTGGGAGATAGAACACCAAAACTCAACTCTCATTCAAAGACAAACCCTAGATATCTCGACCTCAAGTATGCAAAGTAGAAAGAGATCTAACTATAGATTTGTCCTAGGATCTAATTGTAAAAAAATGATGGGTTCACCACCAAGTTAGGACTTGGAAAGAAAAATGAAATGCGAGATGTAATGCTTAACCCTAATATGATGAAATGTTTCTCTAAATGACCTAGAAATGCATGTAAAACAAAATAGAAAGCAACCAAATGAAATGTGTGCACCTAAAATATGAGGATGACTAAATGGAGCTTTGAAATACTAAAAATAGTGAGTTTAATTTTGACTAGGAATCATATGCTAGGTTGGGTGAATAAGTCCTAGATCTGAGTTTTTGTGCAGAAACAAGAATCTGGCAAATGGGTGTCTCAAATTGCAAAAACCTGAAAAATTGACCTAAATTGGGACTCATATGCCAGAACTAGCGTATCCGTCCAAATATTATTTTTTGAAACTTTAGATTCCAAATCTATTCTTTAAGGTCTGCTCTATGCTTCCCAATTGATTTCCAAATCTGAAACCTTGATTTGCAACATGTAAAAATCCTCCAAGTATCTCCAATGCAAGGTGACAAATTTGAAAAATTTGAACACTTGGACAACTTTCTCCAAACTTTATTTTCAATGTGTCTTCAACCTAAACCTACAAATCACACACTAAATAGAGGGGAAAATGATATTTTGTTAGTAGAAAGGGGTTTGCCTTGGTCAAACCCCATTTTGGTAATCAAACCTTGAAATAGAATTAAATAGGAATGGAGAATGATGAATGAATAAAATATGATGTTGCAACTCATCAAAATCTAACAATAAAGTGTTGCAAACATGTATGAAGTGACCAATGGATGTATATCTTGTGTCTTGATTGAATAGGATGGATTTTAAATGAAATGCTAGCTTGAATCATGAAACCCTATATCACAATTGTTAGCTCAAAAGTAAACATGGTGCATGAATACTTTGACATGATGCTTGATGCTTGAATAATTCTCTAAAATGATGGATAATCTACTCTCAAAAACTATTGAATGCTATTGTAAACATTTGAATGCTCTTGTGACTCAAATTTTCTATAAGGATGCTCATTCAACTTGCTAGGTGTAAAATGAGTGAAAGAAACTTGTATTTATACTTAATTATGTAAGAATTATTAAAATTACAACACTACAAGTTGACACCTGATCTAGAAGGATAAATTCCCACAAAGAATTTGAATTCATTTTAATTTTGGGTAGCACGAGACTCATACATCCAAGGCAGAATATGAGTCCAATTAGGCATAATTTATGGGACCAAATTCAAAAATACTTAGAAAGGTGTGAAACCAGGATCATGAACCAAAACACCAGGTGGGACCCACACACCTAAGGTGGTGTATGTTTCCCAAACCACCAAATCTAGGCCACAAAACCTGAAAACATATGAGTTATGACTGGTTATTGATTTATGTTGGGATCATCCTTGAAAAGATACATTAAATGAGGCTTGTGGATGAAAAATAAGGCCAATTAAAGAATAAGGAATCTCAATATTAATGACAACCTTAGAAAAGTGTGAAAGTGAGTTACAACACTCTAAATAAGGTAGGATTAGGTTTATTTATTTTATAAGGGCCCAAGATGTAATGTGAGTGTGTTAAACACATCACAACACTAAATCATGGCATCATTAAGCTCAATTCTATAAGGAGGGCCCAAACAAGTGTAAAAATGTCACTGATTTTTTTTTTGATACTGCACACTAGTTTATCATGAATTTTCTCACAAATACAACATTAGAAATAATAAGCAACTAAAACAAACACCAACATCCTTTCTATTACCTCAACCATATCTCTTGCCTCCACCTAGTATTCCTCAACATAGTGGTGAATAATATGATCTTGTTGAGAAACTTTGTAATACTCCATCCAAGGTTTCCCTTTGGGACTTGAGTCAAACATCACCTACATACCACGGGATTCTCCAAAAGGCTTTGTAGAAGACTAATATCTCACCTTCTATCAAATTGAATGATGTAGGAGCCTTTTTTTCTTGTGTGCAAGTAAAAATGTTGGATATCAACTTCCCTTAACATGAATTAGCATCACTTAAGATCCAAAATGAACATGAGGCTCTAATGATAATGGTTATAATTAATACAGTTGGGATTAGATGTAATCTTATTGATAATGGATTAGGTCTTAATATTTGTAGAATGGATATTCTAGATACACTTGGTGTGGATAAGACTCTCATAGAACCAAATTATATTTGTATTTGTATCTTGGATAATGTTAGTAAGAAATCATTAGGGACAATCATGCTACCCATCAAGTTAGGACCCATGGGTTTTCCTACCCCTATCCATATCATGATAGAATTTATTTTATATAATCTTCTCCTAAGTAGACATAGAATTCATGAAAGGAATCCCATATACTCTTAACTATGAGATGAAATATGAATACAATAATATAACATATATATGTTAAATGAAGATGAACAAAACTGTGATTGACAACTCAAAGCCAAACATAATACTCCCAACTCTCTTAATACTTTGATTCCAACTTCAAAGGTGGAATTCATACATTTTGAAGATAATGATGATTTTATTTTACCTATAACAAAAAAAATTGATGATGATTGGGGTTCATTATATTTTACACCTCATTTTAATGGGGAGTCTAAAATATTTCCACAAAAGTCCAAAGAGTCAAATACAAATGATGACCATGATATTGCTTCATCTTAAAATGCATTTCTTTGTGATGATTGGGGTTCATTAGATTTTGCACCCTCCTTTGTGGGAGAGTACAAAATATCACAATAAAAACCTAAAGAGACTTGTGTTTCATTTGTTCAACCTTCCTCTTCATAAAAAAATCCAAAAACATCACCTCATGATGGTTATGGGGGCTCTTTGTCTTTCATCCCTTGTGTATTGATGATGCCTAACTTTTAAAAAATTAAAAATAATTTTCATTCTTGTAAAAGACCCAATTATTCTCATAAGAATTTAGATAAGGATTCCCCATCTATGTTGTAAGAATGTTATGGGATTGGATATAAAATAATTTCTAAAAATGGATAGAAGGAAAACATAGAACAAAGAGTTAAGGATCATGTGAAGTCTATACCATATGTATCAAAAATTGGTTTAGGTTTCCAACCTTATTCTCTATCTTCATCTCATTCTCCATAATATACTATATTTATGACTTCTTGTGGTAAGCGAGCAAGATTTTCTTCACAAGAGAAAGAAATGTCTTCTACTACTTATCTTATATCTGAAAAAGAGCACATTTTGTCGATGCTTCTCAAAACCAACTTGATTACTCTTCCTCCTCCAACCCATAATTTTTTTTATAGAAATAACTCTTTTTGTGCATATCATCAAATACATGGTCATTCCACAATAAATGACAACCCTTGACTAGTAAAATATAAAAACTCACTAATTTTGTTCTCTTTCTTATTTTGATGCACCTAACCACTCTAAACAATAATGATCTTTATTATATAGTGTTTCTCCTCACTATGTGGAATTTGAAGCTTAATATATTTTCTCATTTCAATTCATGGTGGTAAAATCTTAAGTGCAACCATATTTTCCATGTTAGCAACATTATAGTCTCTGGTGTGGTTATTCTTTCCTTTACACTTGTAAGGTAAGGATAACTAATTTTTCGAAAGTTTGTATTAATTTCAAGGATCTCATCTTCCTCTCTTGTTTCCTTAAAATACCAACATAACAAGTATGTTGAAATTTTAAGGGGGTTATATCACCCCATCCATTCCATAGATGTCTTGTGAGATCTAAATTATTGGCATACCTCTCTGGTGGTGATGTTTATAAAACCTCCTGAGGAATGATTATCAATTCATCCCTTGTAATGTTAAGCATTGATTCATCCTGATGACATTAAACTTTTGTGTACTCCCTGAAGTGTGATTGAAAAAAAAAATCCATGGATTTGGCATAACAAAGCTTGTTGATTCATGAATTTGAGCTTTTTATATGGACACCTAGCATAACTCACCATTCTTACTAATGGATCCATGTGTTTCATGAGTTATTTTACATCCTTATGAGTGCACCATTTTTTCTAACATCACATTTGATGGATGATGTTTGGTATTTGAGATAAATTTAGGATTGAGGTATCTTTACCTTACTAACTCAAATTATTTTAAATACTAACCCTTGAGTTTGTATTTTATTATGTTTGTATGATTTGTCATATATCTTCCATGTGTCTACTTTGTGTCTTTAGTGTGTCTACTACATGCATTTTGTGTGTTTTCTTTGTGTATTATGTGTTTCTACTTTGTGTATTCTTTGTATATGGTGTGTTTTGCTTTGTGTATTATTTTAAAATGTACTTCATTGATTGTTCTTTGAATGTATTATGTGAGAGTGAATATTTTCCTATCTTATGTGCATGTTTGTCTTAACATTGTGGATTGATGAGATCCTAAGTTGGATACTTGTGCACCCCTCAACTTAGTGTCATCTTTTCTCTTTAGTATGTTGATATGGATTTTATTTCTTTAGTGTGAGTATGAATGTAAGATCATACTATCACTTAAGTGTGAGCTAAATGTAGCATTAAAAATTGTCACCCTTGACAATTTCAAACTACCTTGACAACCTATTTTTCTTATAACATTAATTATAATAATATTTTCCTCATTTTGGGCCTAGATTAATAAAATACAGGCCAACAAGTATCAATCAAGGGTTCAAGTTGTCCTAGACCAAAAATAATTTTTTTGAATGTTTGAAAAATTTATTGGCAACCTTTAATGATTTGAAAATGACCCCAAGTTGGCCCCTACCCAAAAGGATTAATTAAAATGCATATATAAACATGTTTTCCTCTCATTTATGAACATTAAGTGAAGCAGAAATCAATTTAGAGAGGATATTATGGAGAATTTTTGAGTTATCCTCTACATGATAGCTCTAGTAATCCATTATGTATATGAGATATGCCTTTTGTGGGTCTATCAAGAAATTAAGGAATTCATCAATTAGCTTATAGTGTGACAACTCTTCATCAAGGATTTCACCTGAAGGTAATATTGTCATTTGTCATTTGTCATTTCAATCAAAGATTTTTTTTGGCCTCTACCTAGCCTAGGGCATGCCATCTTCATCATCATCAATTGTTGTATGTAGAGGTAGAAATACCAAATGGGTTTTGACTTAGGCAAGACCTTATACAACAACACCATTTCTCCTATTTTCATGTGTGCGGGTTATATTTGGAGGTTTCAACAAACGATAATCAAAGAAAATAGTGTTAGTTGACCCTTTAATAAAATTCAAATGTGCCTAGATTAATTATAAAACATAAATTCTTCAATTATGTTTTGCACGGAATGGATTATTAGTTTCAAATGCTAGTCTTAGACTGTGCAAGGTTGTAGACAAGGGTTAACATGATCATAAACACAAAAACAAGTTAGTGGATTACTACCAAATATATGAAAAATGAAATAAAATGTGAAATCAATTGTATTCAGGTTACCCATAGATTTACCCCAATGCATAATACAGTCACCTTTTTAGAGAATTTTTTCCTATGAGAAGATGGAATTGGTTATGATCAGAGTCACCTCTATGCAATCAAAGTCGCCTATCTAGAGTACATCTTCCTTTGTGCCTATAAGTTCACCTATGAGAAAAATTTTCCCATGGAAAACATATCTGCCCTTCTAGAGTAGATCTAGTCAATTATGAAGTCGCCTTTGTGTAGGCATATTCACGTATCAGGAGTAGGTCTACCTCTATATATGCAGATCTACCTATTCTTTGAGGACATCTATGTACTCAAGAGCCAAAGTGGAGTCACTTCTATAAAAGAGGAATCACTTTTTTGTAGAGAGGATCTATCTTTTTTAAGTAGAATCACCCCTTTGCAAAGACTTGTGAATGAAACTTCAAGCAAAACTAGAAAATGATGCTAGCAAACCCATGACGTGGGTCCCACCAGGCATTCTAAAAATGTGTGGAATAAAATTTATGTCAAGTGAATGAAAATTATAATAAAATCCAAACAACACTTGGATAATGCCTAGAAAGCTCAAACCAAATTAATGAGTGTGTTATTAAGTATATTTTCTAACCATAGTCAATTTTTTGTGTTCTTACTAGAAATTTCAATAGCATAACAGTGCTCGAAGTGAAAATGAGTGAGATATTTGATAAAATGGTTAATTGATGGATATATAGGATAGGAGAAAAAATGGATGAAGGGTTTCTATTGCTTAATGGAGAGAAAGGGTGGAGGATGATTGGGATATCTCAAGGCACAATATTGTGCCAAGTGGCACATGGAGAAGGCTTGACAAGGATATTTTCCCTTGAAGAGACAAGGCCCATGTGCTTGATGTGACGGGGTGGGTTGACCTACTTAATCATGGATTAAGTGTGTGCAAATTCTTAGTGGGTAAGTTAGGTGGGGATTAGGATTAGTATTAGTGCAAGTGGGAGAGTTGGATGATGCAACATGTGAGAGGGATTAAATAAATAAATAGGATTTATTTATTTAATTTATGAGATGAAATGGGTAAGGTAGGATAGATGTAGATAAATAATTAAATTAAACCATTTATCTTGGGCTAGGACTTAGACATAATATAATAAATAGGTTAAGATGAACTTTGATATTATTTATTATTAATTAAATAATAAGGTATTATTTAATTAATATAGACGATACCAAATTGGTTGAATTAGGGGTAAATTAACCAAGTGAAAGTGGTCAATTTTTAGTGTTTACGGACATATTTAGTAATTATGTAATCATTTGCAAACATCACAATGTAAATTAAGAACTTTACATCTAGCACATTATCTTAGTCTAGTTTTATTTTCTACCTTTCCACCTCAATATTTATAAATACATCAAATATCTTATAAATGGATGAATTATAAAATCCTAGCGGTTAATGTACAAGTTTTGTTGCACATCTATGAGATTTCTCTTATTGGTATAAATAGGCACCCAAACTACAAATTTGAAAATTAATAGTTACATAGGCTAAATTATAAAATGATGAAGCTTTTAACTTAAATATGGTTCTAAATCGAGTCCCCTTAACTAATACCAATTTGTCAAATTACAACCATTCTTATCAAAAGTAACTTATATAGTATAACCATTCATTCTTGAAATAAAAATCAAATTTCTAACAAACCCTAGAAAATATAAAATAGTAGTATTAATTTCCTTTGTATCATTACCAAATACCGATTTTATATTTCAATAACCAACAACCTTATTGAAAATATCATCACTAAAACAAAAATCTCTTTTATAATGTTTCATTTACTTTTGAGTACCATATGTTATGAATTGGCCATCAATATATCATTTGTTTTTTCTATGAAGTCGTCATCATCCATAATAATTTTTCTAATCCTAAAATCCTCCTTAATGTGGCTCTTTTCTTGCTACAACATTTTAATTTAATTGTAGTAGAATATTTTGATCTAGCCTTATATTTAAACTTCTTTCTATCCTAGTTTTCTTACCCCCTTTTTCCTGAGATCTTCTCCTATGAAACAAGGCATTTTTATAAATTATTTAGTTAAAAAATAAAAAAGCAAACTCTTCAAGCTTAGAATCAAAATTTATAATACTATTTAATATCCATAATCAAATAATACCATAAATTTAATAAAAAATGAAACAAAATCATATATTTATATTCATTTGTTTTGACACGAATAAAAACTTGCTAACTAAAATCAAATTAAGTCCAATAAGATGGTCTAAAAAAAATCATTCATTAATAAAATACTATTACCTTTAATAAACAACAGTTGCACGACAATGAAGTTCCTGCCAAAGTGTGCAAGAATGGTTTTTTTTAATTTGTTATGCAACACTTGTTGTGGAAGTAGGTGATGTTGACATTGAGATGAATTTTGGATAGTTTTTATATTATGCTCCATATTGCAAGCTTCCACACTAAAGATGTAAATGAATTGATGTGGGTATATAATTTGGATGCTCTCTACACAAAAGAGAAAATGATTATTAATAGAGCCACTTAACACGTCCCATTTATGCAATTATCTTACTTATTATATTATTTATTATAATTTAAAAGAAATTAATACTATTATATATTTAAACCATTATTATGTCACTTTGTATTAAATAATACTATTCACAAAGCTCTTATATTTTTTCCCAAGGCTCCAAATTTAATATATTATACCTATCTTTCTTACAAACAATATGTAATACTTTATTCTCACAATTTCACAAGAATATAATAAATAATTATAAAGACAATAACTTATGAGCAAGACTCCAAATCTATTATATTATATCCATCCTTTTCACATGTAATAGTTTCTTCTCATAATTCCACAAGAATATAATAAACTATTATCAATCTTATCCTTACACCATCATTCCACAAATACTCTACCATGGAACCATCAATCTTATCCTTAACTATACAAATTTTGATAGGCACTATATCATATAAATTTTAAATTATCATTTGCCTTTATTTTTGGGAGGTTATAAATTATTTGCCTTTATTTTTGGGAGGTTATAAATTAGTTTATGTTATTTTAGTTTATTTAACTTTTTAAAGAGATTCATGTTTGAAAACGATGGCTATAAAAATCTATAAAAGTGGGAAATAAGAAAAACTATAGATTTAATCAATGGATTAAACCTTTTACATTTGAAAGAGCAGATCACACATCCTATATATATATTATTTCATATATTATTTATTGTTTCTATTGAATGAAAATAAACAAGAATAAATTTTGATTATTTATTTTTCCTATATATTAAAGGAATTCAACCTAGTACATTTACAAAAAATGGTGGTCTATATGAAGTATTTATCCTAAATTTTATAAAATTATAAACTTTTAAATTTTTTTAAATATAATTTATGAAGTAGTATTATTATAGGTTTTGATTTTCATTTATTTGGATATTATATTATTTTTCCTACATGTTTGTTTACATTTTGTAGGCTCTTAAGAGTGGGACATTATGAGAGTAGATGCCTCTTCCATGAGTGTACTAGAGTTGCATGATGATCCATATCTAGATTGATGTCATATTTTTTTTCACTCTAAAAGTTTCTAAGTCTTTTGGAGTTAGAGTTTGATCTAAACCTTAATTGATTACCCTTTCCCATGCTCAAGTCTTTTGTAGTTTGATTTTTGTGAAAACCCTTAATTGAGGACTCTTTCTCATGCTCCCCCAAACCTTGACTACCACTTCAACATTATTCACATGGTTTATCTAAGTCAAAATTTCAAGTAACCCTTAATCTTGGAACTCATTTATTTCCAACCTAAAAACATGAAATTCTTTGATCCCTTCATATATTCTTTCAAAGTTGAACATTTGGCCAACCCTTATCTCATTTGCAATTATACGGTCTACATAACACTTCAATCATGAGATCGCAAATCCTTGTTCCTTGTTGGGTTCCCTTATTCAATCTTACCCCATTCCATATCCCATATGACATGAATTTCAAGTTAAGTCAAAAATTTATTTTCTTGATCACAAGCTTGAGTGTGAGTTCCCCTTGACCTCTGACAATCTGATAGTCTTACCATTTTTGTAGTAAACCATACCTATCCAAAATTATTAGAATATCATTAATGCATCTATAATACCCTACAACCACTAGATTCAACTTGTTGGCACCTTTAAAACCCTATTTTAATCAAAACAAATAGATCTAATTGAAGAAACGAATATAAAAGGTGATCCCTCATTAATGTTATTTCTATTATTGTTGAGCTTGATGACTAATACATAATCTCTAGGCCACTATTTTAGAATATTTTTCAGGGAAAATCTCCTATCCTTGTACTCAAAACCATAGGCCGGTAATCCTCAGAGGTTTGGTGAATGCATAAATAATGAACTTCTCAAATTTCCAAGTATTTGTAAATATAAAAGAATAAATTTCATGCAGTGCATTAATGAAAAATGGATAGGGAAAGATGAATACATGTTCACTTTCTCTTGGCTCAAATACCCATGTCACATATCTATATATAATAATTAGCTATTCATATAAAGAGTTTGTTGTTGAGCCAAAATTTTGCACAAGAATAGTTTGTAGGTTATTTTAGGGCATCGAAATTTATATTTCTAAACTATGAATGAATGAATGTGTCTTAGAAAGAGTGGGAAGGGTCTATAAATACACATATTCATGTTCTAGTATGTCTATATGATATTTTATAATAATTTAAGATTTTTTTGTCAGTTCTATATTTTTTCTCACCACTTTTATTTGTATGCTTTAGATAATGATTAGATGTAAGTGTGATAGGTTCTAATTCATTACATATGTTTTGTAATTATATTTCCTTTGTTGCATATGTGTTTTTATATTTTTTAATGGATTAATAAGTTTTTCCATCACATGAAATGCAATATTTTATTATCATGTTAAATTAGAAATCTAGTTTAGTTGATCTTATACTTAATGACACATATTTTTTATTTTTATAGCTTTACTTATAATGGAGTATGCATTGATAAATAATTGTAAAGGATCAATCAATCTACAATTAAAATACATTCATCCTTGTTAGAGGAGTAGTTTAGGATATGCATGTTATTCATTGATATTTTAAGACAATCTAGGGAATAGTATTAAGCTATCTCAAATGGATAAATATTCAAAGGATCATATCTAATATGCCTACACCTTCCAATCTATAATAAAAAATAAATAAAATTATTAGATGAAATCAATACCATTGTTATCTTTTAGTGCACATGTGCAAGGTGTGTTAACAAATATATAGAGATATTTTATAGTTATTTACTCATTATATAGTAATAGAAATTGGAGTCATATGTGTATAAGGCCCCCATCTCATGCATGATTAATGTGATTATAATTTATTATTACATTCAACTAAACAATGGTTAGATAGATCAAAAGTGATTAATAAAATTACTAAGTGATTATCATGATTAGGGATATCATTGGATGCATTAGTAAGCCATATGAATATTGCATTCTTCCTCTCTCTCTAAACATCATAATGTGAGTATAATTTTATAGTGAAGACAATTAGATGTTGTTTTGTGAATGATCTCGATAACTTTTATATTTCAAGGTTGTTACCTAATTGTAATTATTATGTATGCACATGTAATTCTTAAATATGTCTTGGAAAGTAGAAGGTAAAGTATTGTGCATTATCAAAATTAGTAAAGTAACTATTTAGTTGAGATTAATAACTAATATGCAATAATAAATTTAGTATTGATCAAATAATTATCTTGTGATGAAATAATTTAAACTAACCTAAGAGAAATTAGTTGTGTTATTATATATGAGTTACTAATGTGATTCATGTTATCCAAGGTAGATGTTAGTCAAAGGATGGTTCAAGTTCTTTGATACCTTTTGATTAACTATACAAGGTGGATGAATAGTCATGATGAGGCATGGATCAAGGTAACCCTACCCAACCTAAAGGTAAATTTGGATTGGTTAAGTAATCCCACTTTGATGGTTACAGTCACATTAAGGTAAAGCTTAATTTGTGTTACTCTAGATGAGGTATTAACTAGATGAATTATTAACAATTGAAATTATAAATAATTTAGACTAACTAATGATGTGTTGAATTATCATGAACTAACTATGCTTGTATGCTTGATTGGTATGTGCAGGATCATGGTGGGCCAAAAAGTGGCAATGGGAAAAAAATCATGTTTTGGATCAACTCAAAATGGCAGAAATGTCAAGTTGAACTTTTTTAGGTTCGGGTGTTAGTACATTTCTCCAAAGCAATGCCCAAACCTACTTTTGCAAATTGGATATCCAATTTGAAAATCCTATATAAATAAAAAAACCCAACTGTTAAAAGTCATTTCACACAATTTGGACGTGGGTGCACAAGGAGAAGAAGAAATATGATATCCGATTTCACGAGAAATTTGATTTGAAAGGTAGCTTTTTGGTTTTTTTTTATGTTTTAATCAATTTTTCAATTAGATTCTTATAACTTTAAGTAGTTTTTACGATTTGTTTTTCAAAAGTAGGGTTTTTTATTGATTTTTATAAAAAACTAGAGTTTACAATGAATTTTTATTAAAAATTAATGTTTTTAAATGGATTTTGATTAAAAACTAGTGTTGTTGATGTATTTTTATCAAAAACTAGAGTTTGTTATGGATTTTTGTGAAAAATTATGGTTTTTTTGGATTTTTATTAAAAACTAGGGTTTTTTTTACAATAATTTCATTTATATTGTGTAGTTTTAATTAGATTAATTGGTTTTTAACTTTAATCAAGTATAATGGCTGAGAATGAAAATAAAAAATGCCAAATGCTCCACCACCTCTGCAACCACCAATTGAAGACTTAATTGGTGAAAAATTGGGGCAATTGAGGGGAATTTGTGAATTTTATAAGATAATCCCTCGATTGAGAGATATGACAAACATATTGAAGGAAATAATTAAAAATATAGAAACCCTCTCCACCCAACATAATTCCTTTCATTCATGGTGAGAAGACATGAGGGAATATTATGCATGTGGATTGTCTTACGATGATGTGAAAGATATCCAAATAACCAAAGCCCAAATAGCCTCTTTATTCATTAACCCCCGCACTGGTTTGCCAGTGAATGTTAATAAAACAAAACTTTCTAAAAAATGGTGCATGAATAGGGAAATTGTAGATACGTTTTGGGATTGTTGGTGTATGGTTTTTGATAAACCATCGAACAACAATTCTGATATACCATTTTACTTTATTAAAAAATTATATGTTGAGTTTTTGTTAGGGCATCATGTCAATTACTTTGACATTAAACCCTTCTAGGGCATTGGTGGAGGTATGCCCTAGGATAGGCCAGGGGTAGTTAGATTAGTCCTGCGCCCAAATGTCCCCCTTCCACCCCTTTGTCCACCACCTCTAGTATATCATCTAGAGATTATCTAGGATGTAGCCACACAGACTATTCAAGCTATTCACTCTTTGAGTGGTCATTTGGTTTCACATGCTTCTACAGTAGCTCAACCACATTTTGGTGATGTTGGCGAAGGCTCGAGTGTTGTTGCATCATCCTCCTTAGGTCCACATATTTGTGTGCTACATACTTGCACTATGTGCCACCAGATATGCTTGGGTCCTCTTGTACAACCTGTTGAGCATCCCTTGGACACTTTTGATTATGACCTCCATGATGTGGACATTATAGATTAGTCACAGGGGAGTGGAGCACACCCAACAGATTCCTCTCCTACTAGAGACGAGGATGTTAGAATAGTGACACGGGTAAGATTTAAGTTGTAAATTCATAACTTGCATTTGTTTTTAAATAAATATTAATAAGAGATGGTATCAAGTAATAATATTTATTTACATGGTCTACTTAACAGTTGATGTCTGAGGAGGAGCTTACACGGGTGACTAATAGAACCCTTAGGGCCATTTCATTTGGCTTGGACACACACACACTATATATTTTTGCACTCACTAATTTACATTTTTTATTATATACTTGCTTGTCATTTGAATTGTCATTAATGAAATTATATAATAACTTATATGTTTATCTTAATTTCCTCTTGTATGAAATACCTAGTGCAAGTGAGGTGCAGCTTCATCCAAACTATGGAGGCGCAAAGTTAGATAAGGGGAAGGTAATTGAACTCAAATTGGATTGAATTAATATTTTTAAGATCTTATATTTATTATACATACATCAACATAGATTGGTAGTTTCATATGTACTTGTCATTTTTATGTGCAGGCAATTATGAGCTATATAGAGTTGTTGACAAGTGACACACCATCTAAAGTAGTAGGTATTGGAACACCTCAAGGAGTAGGTGTTGAAACACCTCAAGGAGGAGGTGTCGAAACACTTGAAGGAGATAAAGAAAAGATCAACCTAAAGAGGTATGTGTTTATTTTATTTTTTGCTTGGTAAATATGTTCCTATTACCAATAATCGTATGCTAACTTGGATCAAATTTATGTTTTTGTTCACATATATAGATTGGAATTTCAAAATTTGGTTTGGTATATTCTAGCTATCCCGACCCTTTGAAGAGACGTATATTTCAGGTAATCAAGATTTCAATTTTAGAGTTCAATTAAAACTCAATGTATATTGATTTTGATGTTAATTATTCGATTTTAAATTATATAGTATAACTAATCTCAATTGTGGTTTGAATTTTTCTTGTGCAGCTACCTTCAGAGCCAATGAGTGCTTCAAAGAGGCTTAATTTTGATGATCCACTAGTAGTTTAGGATGAGATAGACATTTTGGCATGTAAATTTTGAATACATATTGAGATGGCATATGCCACATTTTGTAAAACTTTGTTTGAGTTGGTGTCGATGCAATTTTGTATATGGACATACACTTGATAATTGGATAATTTTATATATAGAAGTTGACAATCAAAATTTAATTTGTTCCTCATGTGCATGATTAAACTCTTTGAAAATTATATCTTGAGCAATGGTTAAATATCAATGTACAATAGCATAAAAAAGAATGGTTATATTATGTATTTTATATTTATATCATTGATTACATTGTAGTACATATATTTCAAACTCAAATCATTACTTCAAATTGCATAACTAACAACTAGATGTTCATAGATGAAAAAATTTCAATTACAATTAAGTTTTTACAAAGTCAACCTAAGTAGTTATGCAATTACTTCACATTGCATAACTAAAAACTATGAGCAGTTGTCAATTGCATTTTCTTGTCATGGAATTGTTAGAGTAATAAGTTATTATGCTTAATTAATTGTATCATACTGGTTAATTAATTAAGTCACTTATTCCTCTAGTTGCTTAAGCTAAACTTAGGCACATTAATAATTGATTAATTATTAAGTGTGCACACTAGGGTTTCATTTAGGGTTTCCCTTTTAGGGTTTCTTGATCTCCTTCATAAGGATTGATCTCTTTGTAATATTTGAGATTCTAATAATGCATTTCACACTTTGAGGTTTACAGAACATCTTGTTGGTTTTGCATGTCTTTTGCATGTGATAGGTGATTGCATGTAGGTGATCTTTGATTCTAACATGGTATCAGAGCCTTGACATGCAGCCCCTTCTCAAATTTTGGAGAAAACCATTCAAAATTTCGTTCGGGGTTCCTCAAGGATTTTATGCCTTGAGTTCATCTATGCAGCATCTTGGATCAGATTGGGCTTCACCATTAGATTCAGAGCGCTAGAAAAATTCAGGTTTGGCTTTTATTTTACAAATTTTGGTCATGATTTGCCAAATCTGTAAGGGTTTCAAGTTGGGTGATTTTTTGCAAGCTCTGGAGGTAGCCATTTTTTTGAAGCATTTTGAGTAGAAACGGAGGTCACCATTGTGTTTGCAGTAGCCAAATACCCTAAGATCACCTTTCATTTCATCAATTTTGGCGAAGTTGATCCGGAGGGCAAAATTTTTTTGCTAAGGAAGCCATACGGCCTCCCCAGCATGCTTTTCGAGGCATGGTTTTCGAAAAAAAAATGAAAAAAAATCACAAAAGGCGTT
>CM021100.1:870285543-870318302 GCA_007115665.2 Sequoiadendron giganteum | reverse complement strand
GGAGGTTCCTATGCCACTCTTTCTGGTGTTTCGAGCCTATCCTTTTGATCAACTTGATGAGGTTTTTGTTAGTAGACTCTACGAGGCCATTTCCTTGGGGATAGTAGTTAGAGGAGATCTTTAGGAACATTCCATATTTTAGTGTGAACTGGCTCATCTTTGAGCCAAGAAAATCCTTAGCATTATCAGAGATAATTGTTTTAGGCGGGCCGAATCTGGCCACTTGCTCTTCAAGGAAATTAACAATCTCCATTTCTATTGCATTTTTTAAAGGTACTGCCTCTGTCCACCTAGTAAAGTAGTCAGTTGCTGTTAGTATCCATCTATGTCCAGCTGAAGAGAAAGGGTTAATCATCCCAATGAAGTCTAAACCCCATTGAGCAAAAGGTTCTTCTACCACTATCGGCCTTAAAGGCATAGCAGCATTCTGTCTCTTTTCGACATAGAACTGACATTCCTTGCAAGATTTAATTATTGAAAATGCATCATTAAAAAGTGTTGGCCAAAAATAACCAGCACATATAATTTTAATAGCCGTGGTTCTTGCAGAAAAATGCCCTCCGATAGGGCTACTATGGTAGTGATCTAAAATCTTCTTGGCTTGCTCCTCATTCACACATCTTAGCAGGATGCCGTTAAAATTTCTTTTAAACAAGATACCCTCTAAGAGAACATAATTACTATTCTGAAGGTGATAGAAATGTCTTTTAAAAGATGGGAGATTAAATGGATACCTTTCGGTCTGCATGAAATTTATTCTATCGTCAAGCCAGTTGCTCTAAGAACTCTCTTCGTTTATCAACACAGGTTCCAGAATCTCAAACTCTGCCACTGGTTCACTGTTTTCAGTGAGATACTCGCATAGTCCCTTTCCTTTGACAGTCTTGACAGGTTTGACTTCAAGATCATATTCTAGGATCTTAGTGATCTAATTGGCTCTTTTTTCAGTGATTTCTCCCTCCATAATGTATTCTCGCACACTAGGATGTGGCACACAAACAATGACCTTATTGTATGATATCAAATGTCAGAATTTCTTAAGCCCCTTAACAATGGCAAAGGCTTGCTTTTCCACAAAGTTATATTTCACTTCATATTCCTTTAAAGTTCGTGAATAGAAGGCGATAGGGGACTCTCTCTTCTCTTCACCATTCTTCTGCATAAGCACTGTGGCAATACTATTTCCACCACCAAAAACATACATAATAAAGTCTTTTGATAGGTTCGAGTTAACCAACACAGGGGCATAAGAAATAGCATCCTTTATAAGCTCAAAAGCTTTTCTGGCTTTCTTCGTCCATTTGAAAATCTGATCCTTCTTGAGCATTAAGGTAATAGGACAAACAATACCTGCAAAATATGCAATAAAACGGTTGATGAAGTTGACCTTACCTAGGAAAGATTGCACACCCTTCTTGTTGACAGGTAACTGAAGCTCCCAGATAGCATCCAATCTTTCTGGATCAATAGCAATGCCTTCCTTAGAGACCACATATCCCAATAGCTTTCCTTGGGGAACTCTGAACACACACTTTTTCGGGTTTAAAGAAATCCCGAATTCTTGGCACTTCTGGAAAACAAGCTCCAAATGATCAAAATGATCGTCATCAGATTTTGAGAATACTGTCAAGTCATCAAGATAGATGAGTATAATTTTATGGATTAAATATTTGAAGGAAATGTCCATAGCTCTCCGAAAAGTGGCTCTAGCATTCGAGAGTCCAAAAGGCATCTTGGCATATGCATACGTTCCCCACTTCGTGGTGAATGCTGTCTTGTGTTGGTCCTCTTCCTTTACCTGAATCTGGTTGTAGCATGAAAAACCATCCAGCATTGAGAACATTTCAGAGCCAGCTACGATGGGTAATGATCCTTTAAGGATGCTCTATTTAAGTCTCGGAAGTCCACACATAATCGTATATGTCCATTTTTCTTCCGGACTGGTAGTAGGTTTGACACCCAAGTGCTATGCTTGATCAGAAACACTATTTGTGATGCAATCAACTTATTCAACCCCTGTGACATGAGAGATTCTATCTTTTGGTTCACAGGTCTTTATTTCTGAGGAACTGGCTTTGCCCCTTCTATCAACTCAATTGTATGCTCGATGATTTTGGGATCATATCGCTTCAGATCATCATATGACTAGGCTACTACACTTGGGTATTCTTCACAGAAGTGTCTTAGCCTGTCTTTATTCTTGTGCAATACTTCTTTCCCGACTTTGAGCTTTTTGTCTTCCCCGATATGCAAATTGGTGTAATCGCTTTTATCAGCCATGAGCTTCCTTTTGTCTCTTGTTGCATCATCAAAATCAAACAGGCTTTCCAACGTCACTAGGCCTCTTGGAAGCTTGTTGGATTTAAGCTAGATAATCTGATCCTCGTAAGCTTTGACGATCTTTGGTTGCAGCTGATCAATGAATTCTCTAGATGACTGGAGGAATGATGCAATATGAGCATCGCTATCAAACACTTGTTAGTCTTGATTATTGTCAGGAATAACATGTCTTACAACTACCCTCACCGCATGCTTATTTCTTAATAATTCAGAGGCCAGCTCAAACTGAGCCCCAATAGTCTCCATTCTGTCGGCTTCAAAATTCATCTCCCTCAGAATAGCCTGAATGTTGAATGCTTCAAAGTTGTCAATGAGATCTCAAACTCTATGTCTATAGGATCACATATGGATATTTTTAGTAGCAGAGATTCCACGAATCTGGTTGACCACCAATTCTGAATCTCTGAAAAACACTTATTTGCTTTGCTCCCATTTGTTCTGTAAAGATTAAGCCATGGATGAGACCCTCATACTTAGCTTCATTGTTTGAACATGCACACTAGAAATGGTAAGACCTCAAGGTCTTATCGTCGGAAGGGGATATCAAACAAATCCTTGCTCTAGCCCCTACTCTACATCTTGCACCATCGAAGTACAAAGTCCATATTTCCAAGGATCCTTCACCTCCAGGTTCCCTAATAACTTTGGGCATGATCTACCCCTCTTCATGCATAATATAGGTTCCTAGGCTAGTTGCATGGTAATTCCCGAAGGGGTTTGTATCAATGAATTCTTTCACTAAATCTTCTTCTTCGGCTGTTCGGGAACTAGTGGCTTCTTCTTCCTCAAGAAATTTAACATTATACCCCTCCTCTGGAGTGATTGAAGTATGTGCTACCTCAAAGTTAAGCAAAGCCTCATCAATGACATGTTCAGAATGCAGAGTTTCTGATAATAGTTTCATCTTAGCCCCATATTTAGTCCTCAAAATCAGGTGCGATCAGTCCAACATCAAATATCCTCCTACATTTGCCGTGAACTCCCAAGACAAACAAATCCTGAATAGAGGAGGGATATCAATGAGTACACTATCTTGATTCACAGTGATACTAGAGCAAACAAACAAAGTGATAGGTAATCCCTTGATTACCTTGACGGTATCTACTTTATTTCCATCTAGCTGCATGACTCCTTTGTTCAGAGGCTCATATTTTAAACCCAAAGCATCAGCTACTTGCTTTGGCATGACAGTGGTGCTAGCACCAGAGTTGATCATACAATTATGCAACAACTTGTCACCAATAATCAGTGTTAGAAAGAAAGGCTTAGGTTTGGGCTTACTTTCTTTTTCGGACTCGAGCTTCTCCTCTGGTTGAATTGTTAGCACTCTATCCAAGTCGGGCCTAGATACTTTCTCTTCATTGGATTGAGCAGGAACTTTTGCATCCTCCTCTCCCGACAATGCCTTTTGTAGCAACACCTTCTACTCCAGAATAGCCAAGATGTCCCACAGAGAAGCGTTGGCATATGACTTCTTCAGTTGTTCCACCACGTTGAATTGCACTCATGACTGGTGATTTGCAATTGCTTGCTATTTAGGTTTCGTAGTTGACATGGGATTCATGGCCGGCGTGTCCAGCTGTTTGGCAACAACAGGAGTGATTGATGGAGTCTTTGCCTTCGGAGGAAGTGGATTCAGAGAGTTAGGAATAACACCTTAGACTGTGATGGGATCGGTAATAGGCCTACCACTAGGCTAGGTGTTGGTTGTAATGAACCATTGGTAGGCAAGGCTATGAACTCTCTGTTGAATCTATGCTTTGAACGCGTGTTGTAGTCCGATTGTACTTGGGGCACTTTGTCTGTAGGGATGTCATTCGGAAATGCCGACTCTTCTCCTTCCATCCAAGAAAAGAGAGCTTGGTCCGAAACAATGTCCGACTCTTGCTGGATGGACGTCCCCTGCATTTGAGCGGCTAGAACAACATTGTCCATTTGTTGAGAGGCATATGGTGGGTTGCTGGAAACAGATGCGTTGCCTCCGCTACATTGATCTACGATTTGTTGTTACAGATTTTTCCATGGACAGTTTTGTGGCATATGTGCATCATTGCAAGGAAAACACCATGAATTGGCATTTTCAGCTAAATTTGTCCTGTCCCGCCACCAACACCTTATTCGAACTAGGATGAATAGTCTGCATAGGTAGGGTTACTGAAACCATCTGGTTACTTGGTTGTGTTGAATTATTCCCATGCATCCTATCTTTCCATTGATTCAATTGGTACAGAGGTTTCCCGCCTTGGTAATTTTGGTATGTCGTATTTTGATAGCTATATTACTGCCGCTTCAAAGTTGTCAATTCATTAGTCATAGCTCGCATTTTCTCTCTCATTTGGTTCATCTCGGCAGCCATGGGATTAGGCACAGGAGCTACCATAGGAGCTTCCAGTGGGGCCATCCTCGGAACACTTCCAGGATAAACGTACATAGATTGGGAAGGAGCCGTAGGCGTGTTGGTGGAAGGAACTTTGGCCTCTGCAATGTTGCACTTGGGGAACAATGGCATGATGGGTCTCGGTGCCAGTTTTCCTACAGCGATCAGATTATTTTCCATGGTGACAGCCAAGGCATAAGCATCAGGAAGAGTTTCTCCACCTAGAGCTTGTAACATCATAGAGATATCGGCATTGATCGACTTTAGATATAACATGAACGCTAGATCCGGAGGTGGTCGGCTACCCATAGGCACTCTCTACTAGGTTGAATGGAACCTTGCATTGAAATCAAGCAGAGCTTCATGAGGTGCTCGCTTTATGTTCGCTAGTTGATGGTACAATGAAGATTTGTCACCAGCGTTCGAGAAAAAATCATAAAAATGGGTTCCGAGCTGGTCCCAAGTAGCAATAGTACCAACTCTTAGGGTTCTGTACCAGTTCAACACCTTTCCTCGGAAGGAGGCAACCAACAATCTGAGGGCTACAATTTCGTTCGATACACCATGTACCAGACATACATTTGCTACATCTTGCAGATGCTCTGTTGGTGTCTTTGATTCACCCTCATAATATTTAGGGATAGCCTTTAGAGCGAAAACAGGGATAGGGGCCCATACTGCAGGAGGCATAGGTGCTACTAATGGACTGCCTGAGTCCCAGGCTACATAATTTCTAACAGCCATAGGTGTATGTGGATTAGAGGACGACGGAGATGGAGGAGGTGAAGGGCTACCTTGGCGACCTCTCGGGTGCACAAAAACTAAAGGCGGTACAAGATAGCCAGGGACTCTCGCAGTCTATGACCTAGTCATAGGTCGATGGATTATACACACTTATAAAGATCAAGAAAATGTGCTAGTTCATGGTCCCACCGGGCATGCCAGAAAAAGAACTGTTGACGCAAAATTTTGCATGTAGCAATAGTCTTATGGGAAAATTAGCTAATGGGGGACATTGTGCGCTAGATAAGTGACCTCCAGGATTTTAGCAAAGCCGGCTCTTTGTTTAGTGGGGGGAGTAAAAGGTAAGGGAGATAGCAGAAATGTAAAATATACACTACAGGTGATGTGCGAAAGTCTTTAGACAACTCTACTAGAGCACAATGCAGAATGCAAAGGCCCGAACCACTAAATTGCTATTAATTAAGATAATTTTCTCAAAAGCATTTAAATTGCAAGAATACCTTCCACTTTTGCATAGCATAATCTTAACATAACTTTGAGCTAACACAAAAGAGTTGAAATAAACATGGTATGTATTTATTGAGTTATGAAAAAATCATAGAAAGCTGAAAAACAAGCATTCATGAAATAAAACTAGATAACGACACATAACAACAGTCTCATTAAATGCATGAATAAACATAAAGGCCGAAATGTTTGGCATAGTTTGGAGTCTTCAAATTCAATAAAGCTATTACAAAGGCCTTCATTCCTAGTGCTCGGGAGTTTTTTCAAAACTTAACCAACAACCTAATAAAAGAAGACATAGCTGTATTTATTGGCCAGTCCACCGCTTGAAGATGCATCAAGGGAAAAAAAAACCACGCACAGAGATGGATGACCCAGATCATCTCGAGCCGCCACAATAATCATCGACCAGCCAGTAGCATGCTAGTGAGGCCACGACATAGAACGGAAAACCACACGGCAACAGGAGAGGAAAAATGGCAACAAGCAAATACAAAAGGTCTAACGGCAACTCCAAGGTAACTGGCATAGAAGAAAATGCCACGTGTCACTCAGACGGAGCCCGAAAGGAAGTCGAAAAGATGCCTAGTAGAAAGCCTCGAGAAGGAGCCACGTGGAGCACTCTGAACAAAATAACGTATGAGGCAGGCCCAACTCTGGAAAACAACAAGAGAGAGCCATGCGACATGCAGACAGAGGATGCCCAAAAGCGAGGCGAAAGGAAAGTGGAAAGCTTCGCGAGGAAGCCATGTGGAGTGCTCCGAGGGCAGTGAGCATTTGAAATTAAAGGTGCGACCACAAAGGTAAATATAAAACTACAAAGGCTTTGGCAGTTTCTGTTGAACACAATGATTATAATAGAAACTCTATAAACTGAAATAAAAAGGAATAAAAAAAAAACAAGAGCACATAAATAGAGCTTTAAATTCTAGAAAATGTAGTGCAGAATCTACACTGGGACTAATCCACCTAGAGGGGTGTATGAGTCCCAATGAGGATTTTTTCAAGATTTTCAAAACAAATCAAGTGATTATGCTTTTTATGTTGTATGATCTGTAATATAAATGAAAATGCAGTTTTTATATGATTTGAGATGCAAAAATGCAAGCTATATGAACTTCCACTAATGTAAAATTTAGAAACCCTAGAATTCCAATTTAGTTAATGCAAACCCCAATGCAATGTTAATACAAGCAAGATCTAGAATGATGATGCACTCCAAATCAGAATCATGATGTTCTAAATGCAAGTTCACTAAAATGAAAGAGGTGAAATTTGGGTGCAGATTCTATGCTTGGGAGATAGAACACCAAAACTCAACTCTCATTCAAAGACAAACCCTAGATATCTCGACCTCAAGTATGCAAAGTAGAAAGAGATCTAACTATAGATTTGTCCTAGGATCTAATTGTAAAAAAATGATGGGTTCACCACCAAGTTAGGACTTGGAAAGAAAAATGAAATGCGAGATGTAATGCTTAACCCTAATATGATGAAATGTTTCTCTAAATGACCTAGAAATGCATGTAAAACAAAATAGAAAGCAACCAAATGAAATGTGTGCACCTAAAATATGAGGATGACTAAATGGAGCTTTGAAATACTAAAAATAGTGAGTTTAATTTTGACTAGGAATCATATGCTAGGTTGGGTGAATAAGTCCTAGATCTGAGTTTTTGTGCAGAAACAAGAATCTGGCAAATGGGTGTCTCAAATTGCAAAAACCTGAAAAATTGACCTAAATTGGGACTCATATGCCAGAACTAGCGTATCCGTCCAAATATTATTTTTTGAAACTTTAGATTCCAAATCTATTCTTTAAGGTCTGCTCTATGCTTCCCAATTGATTTCCAAATCTGAAACCTTGATTTGCAACATGTAAAAATCCTCCAAGTATCTCCAATGCAAGGTGACAAATTTGAAAAATTTGAACACTTGGACAACTTTCTCCAAACTTTATTTTCAATGTGTCTTCAACCTAAACCTACAAATCACACACTAAATAGAGGGGAAAATGATATTTTGTTAGTAGAAAGGGGTTTGCCTTGGTCAAACCCCATTTTGGTAATCAAACCTTGAAATAGAATTAAATAGGAATGGAGAATGATGAATGAATAAAATATGATGTTGCAACTCATCAAAATCTAACAATAAAGTGTTGCAAACATGTATGAAGTGACCAATGGATGTATATCTTGTGTCTTGATTGAATAGGATGGATTTTAAATGAAATGCTAGCTTGAATCATGAAACCCTATATCACAATTGTTAGCTCAAAAGTAAACATGGTGCATGAATACTTTGACATGATGCTTGATGCTTGAATAATTCTCTAAAATGATGGATAATCTACTCTCAAAAACTATTGAATGCTATTGTAAACATTTGAATGCTCTTGTGACTCAAATTTTCTATAAGGATGCTCATTCAACTTGCTAGGTGTAAAATGAGTGAAAGAAACTTGTATTTATACTTAATTATGTAAGAATTATTAAAATTACAACACTACAAGTTGACACCTGATCTAGAAGGATAAATTCCCACAAAGAATTTGAATTCATTTTAATTTTGGGTAGCACGAGACTCATACATCCAAGGCAGAATATGAGTCCAATTAGGCATAATTTATGGGACCAAATTCAAAAATACTTAGAAAGGTGTGAAACCAGGATCATGAACCAAAACACCAGGTGGGACCCACACACCTAAGGTGGTGTATGTTTCCCAAACCACCAAATCTAGGCCACAAAACCTGAAAACATATGAGTTATGACTGGTTATTGATTTATGTTGGGATCATCCTTGAAAAGATACATTAAATGAGGCTTGTGGATGAAAAATAAGGCCAATTAAAGAATAAGGAATCTCAATATTAATGACAACCTTAGAAAAGTGTGAAAGTGAGTTACAACACTCTAAATAAGGTAGGATTAGGTTTATTTATTTTATAAGGGCCCAAGATGTAATGTGAGTGTGTTAAACACATCACAACACTAAATCATGGCATCATTAAGCTCAATTCTATAAGGAGGGCCCAAACAAGTGTAAAAATGTCACTGATTTTTTTTTTGATACTGCACACTAGTTTATCATGAATTTTCTCACAAATACAACATTAGAAATAATAAGCAACTAAAACAAACACCAACATCCTTTCTATTACCTCAACCATATCTCTTGCCTCCACCTAGTATTCCTCAACATAGTGGTGAATAATATGATCTTGTTGAGAAACTTTGTAATACTCCATCCAAGGTTTCCCTTTGGGACTTGAGTCAAACATCACCTACATACCACGGGATTCTCCAAAAGGCTTTGTAGAAGACTAATATCTCACCTTCTATCAAATTGAATGATGTAGGAGCCTTTTTTTCTTGTGTGCAAGTAAAAATGTTGGATATCAACTTCCCTTAACATGAATTAGCATCACTTAAGATCCAAAATGAACATGAGGCTCTAATGATAATGGTTATAATTAATACAGTTGGGATTAGATGTAATCTTATTGATAATGGATTAGGTCTTAATATTTGTAGAATGGATATTCTAGATACACTTGGTGTGGATAAGACTCTCATAGAACCAAATTATATTTGTATTTGTATCTTGGATAATGTTAGTAAGAAATCATTAGGGACAATCATGCTACCCATCAAGTTAGGACCCATGGGTTTTCCTACCCCTATCCATATCATGATAGAATTTATTTTATATAATCTTCTCCTAAGTAGACATAGAATTCATGAAAGGAATCCCATATACTCTTAACTATGAGATGAAATATGAATACAATAATATAACATATATATGTTAAATGAAGATGAACAAAACTGTGATTGACAACTCAAAGCCAAACATAATACTCCCAACTCTCTTAATACTTTGATTCCAACTTCAAAGGTGGAATTCATACATTTTGAAGATAATGATGATTTTATTTTACCTATAACAAAAAAAATTGATGATGATTGGGGTTCATTATATTTTACACCTCATTTTAATGGGGAGTCTAAAATATTTCCACAAAAGTCCAAAGAGTCAAATACAAATGATGACCATGATATTGCTTCATCTTAAAATGCATTTCTTTGTGATGATTGGGGTTCATTAGATTTTGCACCCTCCTTTGTGGGAGAGTACAAAATATCACAATAAAAACCTAAAGAGACTTGTGTTTCATTTGTTCAACCTTCCTCTTCATAAAAAAATCCAAAAACATCACCTCATGATGGTTATGGGGGCTCTTTGTCTTTCATCCCTTGTGTATTGATGATGCCTAACTTTTAAAAAATTAAAAATAATTTTCATTCTTGTAAAAGACCCAATTATTCTCATAAGAATTTAGATAAGGATTCCCCATCTATGTTGTAAGAATGTTATGGGATTGGATATAAAATAATTTCTAAAAATGGATAGAAGGAAAACATAGAACAAAGAGTTAAGGATCATGTGAAGTCTATACCATATGTATCAAAAATTGGTTTAGGTTTCCAACCTTATTCTCTATCTTCATCTCATTCTCCATAATATACTATATTTATGACTTCTTGTGGTAAGCGAGCAAGATTTTCTTCACAAGAGAAAGAAATGTCTTCTACTACTTATCTTATATCTGAAAAAGAGCACATTTTGTCGATGCTTCTCAAAACCAACTTGATTACTCTTCCTCCTCCAACCCATAATTTTTTTTATAGAAATAACTCTTTTTGTGCATATCATCAAATACATGGTCATTCCACAATAAATGACAACCCTTGACTAGTAAAATATAAAAACTCACTAATTTTGTTCTCTTTCTTATTTTGATGCACCTAACCACTCTAAACAATAATGATCTTTATTATATAGTGTTTCTCCTCACTATGTGGAATTTGAAGCTTAATATATTTTCTCATTTCAATTCATGGTGGTAAAATCTTAAGTGCAACCATATTTTCCATGTTAGCAACATTATAGTCTCTGGTGTGGTTATTCTTTCCTTTACACTTGTAAGGTAAGGATAACTAATTTTTCGAAAGTTTGTATTAATTTCAAGGATCTCATCTTCCTCTCTTGTTTCCTTAAAATACCAACATAACAAGTATGTTGAAATTTTAAGGGGGTTATATCACCCCATCCATTCCATAGATGTCTTGTGAGATCTAAATTATTGGCATACCTCTCTGGTGGTGATGTTTATAAAACCTCCTGAGGAATGATTATCAATTCATCCCTTGTAATGTTAAGCATTGATTCATCCTGATGACATTAAACTTTTGTGTACTCCCTGAAGTGTGATTGAAAAAAAAAATCCATGGATTTGGCATAACAAAGCTTGTTGATTCATGAATTTGAGCTTTTTATATGGACACCTAGCATAACTCACCATTCTTACTAATGGATCCATGTGTTTCATGAGTTATTTTACATCCTTATGAGTGCACCATTTTTTCTAACATCACATTTGATGGATGATGTTTGGTATTTGAGATAAATTTAGGATTGAGGTATCTTTACCTTACTAACTCAAATTATTTTAAATACTAACCCTTGAGTTTGTATTTTATTATGTTTGTATGATTTGTCATATATCTTCCATGTGTCTACTTTGTGTCTTTAGTGTGTCTACTACATGCATTTTGTGTGTTTTCTTTGTGTATTATGTGTTTCTACTTTGTGTATTCTTTGTATATGGTGTGTTTTGCTTTGTGTATTATTTTAAAATGTACTTCATTGATTGTTCTTTGAATGTATTATGTGAGAGTGAATATTTTCCTATCTTATGTGCATGTTTGTCTTAACATTGTGGATTGATGAGATCCTAAGTTGGATACTTGTGCACCCCTCAACTTAGTGTCATCTTTTCTCTTTAGTATGTTGATATGGATTTTATTTCTTTAGTGTGAGTATGAATGTAAGATCATACTATCACTTAAGTGTGAGCTAAATGTAGCATTAAAAATTGTCACCCTTGACAATTTCAAACTACCTTGACAACCTATTTTTCTTATAACATTAATTATAATAATATTTTCCTCATTTTGGGCCTAGATTAATAAAATACAGGCCAACAAGTATCAATCAAGGGTTCAAGTTGTCCTAGACCAAAAATAATTTTTTTGAATGTTTGAAAAATTTATTGGCAACCTTTAATGATTTGAAAATGACCCCAAGTTGGCCCCTACCCAAAAGGATTAATTAAAATGCATATATAAACATGTTTTCCTCTCATTTATGAACATTAAGTGAAGCAGAAATCAATTTAGAGAGGATATTATGGAGAATTTTTGAGTTATCCTCTACATGATAGCTCTAGTAATCCATTATGTATATGAGATATGCCTTTTGTGGGTCTATCAAGAAATTAAGGAATTCATCAATTAGCTTATAGTGTGACAACTCTTCATCAAGGATTTCACCTGAAGGTAATATTGTCATTTGTCATTTGTCATTTCAATCAAAGATTTTTTTTGGCCTCTACCTAGCCTAGGGCATGCCATCTTCATCATCATCAATTGTTGTATGTAGAGGTAGAAATACCAAATGGGTTTTGACTTAGGCAAGACCTTATACAACAACACCATTTCTCCTATTTTCATGTGTGCGGGTTATATTTGGAGGTTTCAACAAACGATAATCAAAGAAAATAGTGTTAGTTGACCCTTTAATAAAATTCAAATGTGCCTAGATTAATTATAAAACATAAATTCTTCAATTATGTTTTGCACGGAATGGATTATTAGTTTCAAATGCTAGTCTTAGACTGTGCAAGGTTGTAGACAAGGGTTAACATGATCATAAACACAAAAACAAGTTAGTGGATTACTACCAAATATATGAAAAATGAAATAAAATGTGAAATCAATTGTATTCAGGTTACCCATAGATTTACCCCAATGCATAATACAGTCACCTTTTTAGAGAATTTTTTCCTATGAGAAGATGGAATTGGTTATGATCAGAGTCACCTCTATGCAATCAAAGTCGCCTATCTAGAGTACATCTTCCTTTGTGCCTATAAGTTCACCTATGAGAAAAATTTTCCCATGGAAAACATATCTGCCCTTCTAGAGTAGATCTAGTCAATTATGAAGTCGCCTTTGTGTAGGCATATTCACGTATCAGGAGTAGGTCTACCTCTATATATGCAGATCTACCTATTCTTTGAGGACATCTATGTACTCAAGAGCCAAAGTGGAGTCACTTCTATAAAAGAGGAATCACTTTTTTGTAGAGAGGATCTATCTTTTTTAAGTAGAATCACCCCTTTGCAAAGACTTGTGAATGAAACTTCAAGCAAAACTAGAAAATGATGCTAGCAAACCCATGACGTGGGTCCCACCAGGCATTCTAAAAATGTGTGGAATAAAATTTATGTCAAGTGAATGAAAATTATAATAAAATCCAAACAACACTTGGATAATGCCTAGAAAGCTCAAACCAAATTAATGAGTGTGTTATTAAGTATATTTTCTAACCATAGTCAATTTTTTGTGTTCTTACTAGAAATTTCAATAGCATAACAGTGCTCGAAGTGAAAATGAGTGAGATATTTGATAAAATGGTTAATTGATGGATATATAGGATAGGAGAAAAAATGGATGAAGGGTTTCTATTGCTTAATGGAGAGAAAGGGTGGAGGATGATTGGGATATCTCAAGGCACAATATTGTGCCAAGTGGCACATGGAGAAGGCTTGACAAGGATATTTTCCCTTGAAGAGACAAGGCCCATGTGCTTGATGTGACGGGGTGGGTTGACCTACTTAATCATGGATTAAGTGTGTGCAAATTCTTAGTGGGTAAGTTAGGTGGGGATTAGGATTAGTATTAGTGCAAGTGGGAGAGTTGGATGATGCAACATGTGAGAGGGATTAAATAAATAAATAGGATTTATTTATTTAATTTATGAGATGAAATGGGTAAGGTAGGATAGATGTAGATAAATAATTAAATTAAACCATTTATCTTGGGCTAGGACTTAGACATAATATAATAAATAGGTTAAGATGAACTTTGATATTATTTATTATTAATTAAATAATAAGGTATTATTTAATTAATATAGACGATACCAAATTGGTTGAATTAGGGGTAAATTAACCAAGTGAAAGTGGTCAATTTTTAGTGTTTACGGACATATTTAGTAATTATGTAATCATTTGCAAACATCACAATGTAAATTAAGAACTTTACATCTAGCACATTATCTTAGTCTAGTTTTATTTTCTACCTTTCCACCTCAATATTTATAAATACATCAAATATCTTATAAATGGATGAATTATAAAATCCTAGCGGTTAATGTACAAGTTTTGTTGCACATCTATGAGATTTCTCTTATTGGTATAAATAGGCACCCAAACTACAAATTTGAAAATTAATAGTTACATAGGCTAAATTATAAAATGATGAAGCTTTTAACTTAAATATGGTTCTAAATCGAGTCCCCTTAACTAATACCAATTTGTCAAATTACAACCATTCTTATCAAAAGTAACTTATATAGTATAACCATTCATTCTTGAAATAAAAATCAAATTTCTAACAAACCCTAGAAAATATAAAATAGTAGTATTAATTTCCTTTGTATCATTACCAAATACCGATTTTATATTTCAATAACCAACAACCTTATTGAAAATATCATCACTAAAACAAAAATCTCTTTTATAATGTTTCATTTACTTTTGAGTACCATATGTTATGAATTGGCCATCAATATATCATTTGTTTTTTCTATGAAGTCGTCATCATCCATAATAATTTTTCTAATCCTAAAATCCTCCTTAATGTGGCTCTTTTCTTGCTACAACATTTTAATTTAATTGTAGTAGAATATTTTGATCTAGCCTTATATTTAAACTTCTTTCTATCCTAGTTTTCTTACCCCCTTTTTCCTGAGATCTTCTCCTATGAAACAAGGCATTTTTATAAATTATTTAGTTAAAAAATAAAAAAGCAAACTCTTCAAGCTTAGAATCAAAATTTATAATACTATTTAATATCCATAATCAAATAATACCATAAATTTAATAAAAAATGAAACAAAATCATATATTTATATTCATTTGTTTTGACACGAATAAAAACTTGCTAACTAAAATCAAATTAAGTCCAATAAGATGGTCTAAAAAAAATCATTCATTAATAAAATACTATTACCTTTAATAAACAACAGTTGCACGACAATGAAGTTCCTGCCAAAGTGTGCAAGAATGGTTTTTTTTAATTTGTTATGCAACACTTGTTGTGGAAGTAGGTGATGTTGACATTGAGATGAATTTTGGATAGTTTTTATATTATGCTCCATATTGCAAGCTTCCACACTAAAGATGTAAATGAATTGATGTGGGTATATAATTTGGATGCTCTCTACACAAAAGAGAAAATGATTATTAATAGAGCCACTTAACACGTCCCATTTATGCAATTATCTTACTTATTATATTATTTATTATAATTTAAAAGAAATTAATACTATTATATATTTAAACCATTATTATGTCACTTTGTATTAAATAATACTATTCACAAAGCTCTTATATTTTTTCCCAAGGCTCCAAATTTAATATATTATACCTATCTTTCTTACAAACAATATGTAATACTTTATTCTCACAATTTCACAAGAATATAATAAATAATTATAAAGACAATAACTTATGAGCAAGACTCCAAATCTATTATATTATATCCATCCTTTTCACATGTAATAGTTTCTTCTCATAATTCCACAAGAATATAATAAACTATTATCAATCTTATCCTTACACCATCATTCCACAAATACTCTACCATGGAACCATCAATCTTATCCTTAACTATACAAATTTTGATAGGCACTATATCATATAAATTTTAAATTATCATTTGCCTTTATTTTTGGGAGGTTATAAATTATTTGCCTTTATTTTTGGGAGGTTATAAATTAGTTTATGTTATTTTAGTTTATTTAACTTTTTAAAGAGATTCATGTTTGAAAACGATGGCTATAAAAATCTATAAAAGTGGGAAATAAGAAAAACTATAGATTTAATCAATGGATTAAACCTTTTACATTTGAAAGAGCAGATCACACATCCTATATATATATTATTTCATATATTATTTATTGTTTCTATTGAATGAAAATAAACAAGAATAAATTTTGATTATTTATTTTTCCTATATATTAAAGGAATTCAACCTAGTACATTTACAAAAAATGGTGGTCTATATGAAGTATTTATCCTAAATTTTATAAAATTATAAACTTTTAAATTTTTTTAAATATAATTTATGAAGTAGTATTATTATAGGTTTTGATTTTCATTTATTTGGATATTATATTATTTTTCCTACATGTTTGTTTACATTTTGTAGGCTCTTAAGAGTGGGACATTATGAGAGTAGATGCCTCTTCCATGAGTGTACTAGAGTTGCATGATGATCCATATCTAGATTGATGTCATATTTTTTTTCACTCTAAAAGTTTCTAAGTCTTTTGGAGTTAGAGTTTGATCTAAACCTTAATTGATTACCCTTTCCCATGCTCAAGTCTTTTGTAGTTTGATTTTTGTGAAAACCCTTAATTGAGGACTCTTTCTCATGCTCCCCCAAACCTTGACTACCACTTCAACATTATTCACATGGTTTATCTAAGTCAAAATTTCAAGTAACCCTTAATCTTGGAACTCATTTATTTCCAACCTAAAAACATGAAATTCTTTGATCCCTTCATATATTCTTTCAAAGTTGAACATTTGGCCAACCCTTATCTCATTTGCAATTATACGGTCTACATAACACTTCAATCATGAGATCGCAAATCCTTGTTCCTTGTTGGGTTCCCTTATTCAATCTTACCCCATTCCATATCCCATATGACATGAATTTCAAGTTAAGTCAAAAATTTATTTTCTTGATCACAAGCTTGAGTGTGAGTTCCCCTTGACCTCTGACAATCTGATAGTCTTACCATTTTTGTAGTAAACCATACCTATCCAAAATTATTAGAATATCATTAATGCATCTATAATACCCTACAACCACTAGATTCAACTTGTTGGCACCTTTAAAACCCTATTTTAATCAAAACAAATAGATCTAATTGAAGAAACGAATATAAAAGGTGATCCCTCATTAATGTTATTTCTATTATTGTTGAGCTTGATGACTAATACATAATCTCTAGGCCACTATTTTAGAATATTTTTCAGGGAAAATCTCCTATCCTTGTACTCAAAACCATAGGCCGGTAATCCTCAGAGGTTTGGTGAATGCATAAATAATGAACTTCTCAAATTTCCAAGTATTTGTAAATATAAAAGAATAAATTTCATGCAGTGCATTAATGAAAAATGGATAGGGAAAGATGAATACATGTTCACTTTCTCTTGGCTCAAATACCCATGTCACATATCTATATATAATAATTAGCTATTCATATAAAGAGTTTGTTGTTGAGCCAAAATTTTGCACAAGAATAGTTTGTAGGTTATTTTAGGGCATCGAAATTTATATTTCTAAACTATGAATGAATGAATGTGTCTTAGAAAGAGTGGGAAGGGTCTATAAATACACATATTCATGTTCTAGTATGTCTATATGATATTTTATAATAATTTAAGATTTTTTTGTCAGTTCTATATTTTTTCTCACCACTTTTATTTGTATGCTTTAGATAATGATTAGATGTAAGTGTGATAGGTTCTAATTCATTACATATGTTTTGTAATTATATTTCCTTTGTTGCATATGTGTTTTTATATTTTTTAATGGATTAATAAGTTTTTCCATCACATGAAATGCAATATTTTATTATCATGTTAAATTAGAAATCTAGTTTAGTTGATCTTATACTTAATGACACATATTTTTTATTTTTATAGCTTTACTTATAATGGAGTATGCATTGATAAATAATTGTAAAGGATCAATCAATCTACAATTAAAATACATTCATCCTTGTTAGAGGAGTAGTTTAGGATATGCATGTTATTCATTGATATTTTAAGACAATCTAGGGAATAGTATTAAGCTATCTCAAATGGATAAATATTCAAAGGATCATATCTAATATGCCTACACCTTCCAATCTATAATAAAAAATAAATAAAATTATTAGATGAAATCAATACCATTGTTATCTTTTAGTGCACATGTGCAAGGTGTGTTAACAAATATATAGAGATATTTTATAGTTATTTACTCATTATATAGTAATAGAAATTGGAGTCATATGTGTATAAGGCCCCCATCTCATGCATGATTAATGTGATTATAATTTATTATTACATTCAACTAAACAATGGTTAGATAGATCAAAAGTGATTAATAAAATTACTAAGTGATTATCATGATTAGGGATATCATTGGATGCATTAGTAAGCCATATGAATATTGCATTCTTCCTCTCTCTCTAAACATCATAATGTGAGTATAATTTTATAGTGAAGACAATTAGATGTTGTTTTGTGAATGATCTCGATAACTTTTATATTTCAAGGTTGTTACCTAATTGTAATTATTATGTATGCACATGTAATTCTTAAATATGTCTTGGAAAGTAGAAGGTAAAGTATTGTGCATTATCAAAATTAGTAAAGTAACTATTTAGTTGAGATTAATAACTAATATGCAATAATAAATTTAGTATTGATCAAATAATTATCTTGTGATGAAATAATTTAAACTAACCTAAGAGAAATTAGTTGTGTTATTATATATGAGTTACTAATGTGATTCATGTTATCCAAGGTAGATGTTAGTCAAAGGATGGTTCAAGTTCTTTGATACCTTTTGATTAACTATACAAGGTGGATGAATAGTCATGATGAGGCATGGATCAAGGTAACCCTACCCAACCTAAAGGTAAATTTGGATTGGTTAAGTAATCCCACTTTGATGGTTACAGTCACATTAAGGTAAAGCTTAATTTGTGTTACTCTAGATGAGGTATTAACTAGATGAATTATTAACAATTGAAATTATAAATAATTTAGACTAACTAATGATGTGTTGAATTATCATGAACTAACTATGCTTGTATGCTTGATTGGTATGTGCAGGATCATGGTGGGCCAAAAAGTGGCAATGGGAAAAAAATCATGTTTTGGATCAACTCAAAATGGCAGAAATGTCAAGTTGAACTTTTTTAGGTTCGGGTGTTAGTACATTTCTCCAAAGCAATGCCCAAACCTACTTTTGCAAATTGGATATCCAATTTGAAAATCCTATATAAATAAAAAAACCCAACTGTTAAAAGTCATTTCACACAATTTGGACGTGGGTGCACAAGGAGAAGAAGAAATATGATATCCGATTTCACGAGAAATTTGATTTGAAAGGTAGCTTTTTGGTTTTTTTTTATGTTTTAATCAATTTTTCAATTAGATTCTTATAACTTTAAGTAGTTTTTACGATTTGTTTTTCAAAAGTAGGGTTTTTTATTGATTTTTATAAAAAACTAGAGTTTACAATGAATTTTTATTAAAAATTAATGTTTTTAAATGGATTTTGATTAAAAACTAGTGTTGTTGATGTATTTTTATCAAAAACTAGAGTTTGTTATGGATTTTTGTGAAAAATTATGGTTTTTTTGGATTTTTATTAAAAACTAGGGTTTTTTTTACAATAATTTCATTTATATTGTGTAGTTTTAATTAGATTAATTGGTTTTTAACTTTAATCAAGTATAATGGCTGAGAATGAAAATAAAAAATGCCAAATGCTCCACCACCTCTGCAACCACCAATTGAAGACTTAATTGGTGAAAAATTGGGGCAATTGAGGGGAATTTGTGAATTTTATAAGATAATCCCTCGATTGAGAGATATGACAAACATATTGAAGGAAATAATTAAAAATATAGAAACCCTCTCCACCCAACATAATTCCTTTCATTCATGGTGAGAAGACATGAGGGAATATTATGCATGTGGATTGTCTTACGATGATGTGAAAGATATCCAAATAACCAAAGCCCAAATAGCCTCTTTATTCATTAACCCCCGCACTGGTTTGCCAGTGAATGTTAATAAAACAAAACTTTCTAAAAAATGGTGCATGAATAGGGAAATTGTAGATACGTTTTGGGATTGTTGGTGTATGGTTTTTGATAAACCATCGAACAACAATTCTGATATACCATTTTACTTTATTAAAAAATTATATGTTGAGTTTTTGTTAGGGCATCATGTCAATTACTTTGACATTAAACCCTTCTAGGGCATTGGTGGAGGTATGCCCTAGGATAGGCCAGGGGTAGTTAGATTAGTCCTGCGCCCAAATGTCCCCCTTCCACCCCTTTGTCCACCACCTCTAGTATATCATCTAGAGATTATCTAGGATGTAGCCACACAGACTATTCAAGCTATTCACTCTTTGAGTGGTCATTTGGTTTCACATGCTTCTACAGTAGCTCAACCACATTTTGGTGATGTTGGCGAAGGCTCGAGTGTTGTTGCATCATCCTCCTTAGGTCCACATATTTGTGTGCTACATACTTGCACTATGTGCCACCAGATATGCTTGGGTCCTCTTGTACAACCTGTTGAGCATCCCTTGGACACTTTTGATTATGACCTCCATGATGTGGACATTATAGATTAGTCACAGGGGAGTGGAGCACACCCAACAGATTCCTCTCCTACTAGAGACGAGGATGTTAGAATAGTGACACGGGTAAGATTTAAGTTGTAAATTCATAACTTGCATTTGTTTTTAAATAAATATTAATAAGAGATGGTATCAAGTAATAATATTTATTTACATGGTCTACTTAACAGTTGATGTCTGAGGAGGAGCTTACACGGGTGACTAATAGAACCCTTAGGGCCATTTCATTTGGCTTGGACACACACACACTATATATTTTTGCACTCACTAATTTACATTTTTTATTATATACTTGCTTGTCATTTGAATTGTCATTAATGAAATTATATAATAACTTATATGTTTATCTTAATTTCCTCTTGTATGAAATACCTAGTGCAAGTGAGGTGCAGCTTCATCCAAACTATGGAGGCGCAAAGTTAGATAAGGGGAAGGTAATTGAACTCAAATTGGATTGAATTAATATTTTTAAGATCTTATATTTATTATACATACATCAACATAGATTGGTAGTTTCATATGTACTTGTCATTTTTATGTGCAGGCAATTATGAGCTATATAGAGTTGTTGACAAGTGACACACCATCTAAAGTAGTAGGTATTGGAACACCTCAAGGAGTAGGTGTTGAAACACCTCAAGGAGGAGGTGTCGAAACACTTGAAGGAGATAAAGAAAAGATCAACCTAAAGAGGTATGTGTTTATTTTATTTTTTGCTTGGTAAATATGTTCCTATTACCAATAATCGTATGCTAACTTGGATCAAATTTATGTTTTTGTTCACATATATAGATTGGAATTTCAAAATTTGGTTTGGTATATTCTAGCTATCCCGACCCTTTGAAGAGACGTATATTTCAGGTAATCAAGATTTCAATTTTAGAGTTCAATTAAAACTCAATGTATATTGATTTTGATGTTAATTATTCGATTTTAAATTATATAGTATAACTAATCTCAATTGTGGTTTGAATTTTTCTTGTGCAGCTACCTTCAGAGCCAATGAGTGCTTCAAAGAGGCTTAATTTTGATGATCCACTAGTAGTTTAGGATGAGATAGACATTTTGGCATGTAAATTTTGAATACATATTGAGATGGCATATGCCACATTTTGTAAAACTTTGTTTGAGTTGGTGTCGATGCAATTTTGTATATGGACATACACTTGATAATTGGATAATTTTATATATAGAAGTTGACAATCAAAATTTAATTTGTTCCTCATGTGCATGATTAAACTCTTTGAAAATTATATCTTGAGCAATGGTTAAATATCAATGTACAATAGCATAAAAAAGAATGGTTATATTATGTATTTTATATTTATATCATTGATTACATTGTAGTACATATATTTCAAACTCAAATCATTACTTCAAATTGCATAACTAACAACTAGATGTTCATAGATGAAAAAATTTCAATTACAATTAAGTTTTTACAAAGTCAACCTAAGTAGTTATGCAATTACTTCACATTGCATAACTAAAAACTATGAGCAGTTGTCAATTGCATTTTCTTGTCATGGAATTGTTAGAGTAATAAGTTATTATGCTTAATTAATTGTATCATACTGGTTAATTAATTAAGTCACTTATTCCTCTAGTTGCTTAAGCTAAACTTAGGCACATTAATAATTGATTAATTATTAAGTGTGCACACTAGGGTTTCATTTAGGGTTTCCCTTTTAGGGTTTCTTGATCTCCTTCATAAGGATTGATCTCTTTGTAATATTTGAGATTCTAATAATGCATTTCACACTTTGAGGTTTACAGAACATCTTGTTGGTTTTGCATGTCTTTTGCATGTGATAGGTGATTGCATGTAGGTGATCTTTGATTCTAACATGGTATCAGAGCCTTGACATGCAGCCCCTTCTCAAATTTTGGAGAAAACCATTCAAAATTTCGTTCGGGGTTCCTCAAGGATTTTATGCCTTGAGTTCATCTATGCAGCATCTTGGATCAGATTGGGCTTCACCATTAGATTCAGAGCGCTAGAAAAATTCAGGTTTGGCTTTTATTTTACAAATTTTGGTCATGATTTGCCAAATCTGTAAGGGTTTCAAGTTGGGTGATTTTTTGCAAGCTCTGGAGGTAGCCATTTTTTTGAAGCATTTTGAGTAGAAACGGAGGTCACCATTGTGTTTGCAGTAGCCAAATACCCTAAGATCACCTTTCATTTCATCAATTTTGGCGAAGTTGATCCGGAGGGCAAAATTTTTTTGCTAAGGAAGCCATACGGCCTCCCCAGCATGCTTTTCGAGGCATGGTTTTCGAAAAAAAAATGAAAAAAAATCACAAAAGGGCGTTGGTTTTCTCACCGCCAGTTCAGAAGGGGCCCGTGAGCCGCCGCCGCCAGTGGCTCCCCCACCCAGCTCCGCCAGCCTGAGCGCAGCCCCTGCGGGCTCCACTACATCAACAACCGGTCACATGGGGGACCGGGCGCTATGCGCCCAGCCCCCGGTCGGTCCTCAGCTCTCTACATGGTCATATGGGCAACTAGGGGCTCTTGCCCAGTCCCTTGTCCGCCAGCCCCTGGTTGCATGCAGGATCAAGGGCCGAAAGTTTTTAGCCCCTTAGGCTGCCTGCAGGTCTTATTGGCCTTTCTGGAGCACTTTCATGAAATCGGGTATAATTTTTGCGTACGGTGTCCGTTTTTTGCAAACGAGATACCATTGGAAAGCTGATTCCGGCGCCAATCTATTAAAATTTTTATTTTTTCTAGATTTTGCTCCATATTTATTTTGCAGGTCCTTGAACTCAGATGTTGTTGTTTTCACTCCGGAGGGCATATCTTTTGACTCGGTGATCCTTTTTTCGCCATTCTTGTGGCGTTGGAAAGCTGGTTCAGTCCTCTACATAGATCTAAGGTCTATTTTTCATTTTCTATTTATGAATGTTAGGCATTCTCTCCTTTTGCAGTCATTGGGGATTGTAATAAACGAACTGATATAAAGTTCCATCAGGGGGGTTTCTTGCATAATAATATTCATCATGTTTTGATGGAAACTCGCATGGGTTGTAATCTAGTTTCTTAGTTTTTTTTGGCCACATTTTTTGTCTTAGCTTGACACATATCAGATTCATTTCGGTTCACACTTTAGATTGAGAGCCTATGGTTAGTGATCCACATCGGATCCATCTCAGTTTGAGGGCCACTAAATTTGTGGTTATTGTTCCCGAGTCTATATGGTACTTTTTCCCATGGAAGAATTTCAGTCTTAGTTTGGCATCAGCATCAAGATTCACGGCTTCCAGATTCTATCATCATCATTTCATCTACTATTGCTCTATGGATTCCAGGGTTGTTCTAGTTTGGTGTTTTTGAGTGTTCTGTGGCATCGGGTTTGCTATCACATTATGATGATTCTGATATGGTTTCTTGTAGACAGAAGTATCTTTCCTTGCTTGTTGGATTGTAGTTCTAGTGTTACTCCATAGTGTTCTTCAAGTGCTTCTTTGCAGCAGTCATATCATTGTAGGGAGGTTTTATCCCACTGGGTTTTCCACCTCTACCTCTTTCTTTCATTTGTAAATGGGTACCTGATCAGGCCTAGTTGTCGGGACCCATCTTTGCTTGCATGCATCTTTTTCTAGTGTTTTAGCTTATTCCTAACTTCATCTTAGGGGGGGGTGTTAGAGTAATAATTTATTATGCTTAATTAATTATATCATACTGGTTAATTAATTAAGTCACTTATTCCTCTAGTTGCTTAAACTAAACTTAGGCACATTAATAATTGATTAATTATTAAGTGTGCACACTAGGGTTTCATTTAGGGTTTCCCTTTTAGGGTTTCTTGATCTCCTTCATAAGGATTAATCTCTTTGTAATATTTGAGATTCTAATAATGCATTTCACACTTTGAGGTTTATAGAACATCTTGTTGGTTTTGCATGTCTTTTGCATGTGACAGGTGATTTCATGTAGGTGATCTTGGATTCTAATAGGAATTCTATAAGACCACATTTCTTTGAAGTTTTTTTTTAAATATTCCACTGTCTTGTCTATGCTACCAAATTTTTTATACATATCTACCAAAGATTTTTATCAAACAGTTCATTTTTCATACCTTTTTTATAGAGATCACATTAAGTTGTAATAAATTAAATGATAGCCTATAGCTATTTAATTTATACTCATTTGATTTAAATGGATGAGGCTGACCTTCCTTGATATTATTTTGTAATTTATAATTTTCAAGAGAGGTTGACCTCCTTGAAGAGTCACTTTATTTTGTATAAATACAAGGTGATGTTTGTTCATTTCCTCAATCAAGTTCATTCAGCATAATTCATATTCCAAGCAGAAGTTCTCACTTGAGAAACAACGCTTCATCTTGCAGCAGAAGACCGATTTCAAGGATAAGCATATTCAATTGTATCTTTTCATCTAGGAGAGGTGCTATTATTCATTGTATCAAATTCAACCCTGAGCTAGGCCTAAGTTGTAAGCATATTTCTTCTCTTATTCCTTCATTATTTAAGAGACATATTTGTTGGGTTTTTTTCCCTCAAGAAGAGGGATTTCCCAGGGTATCTTGTTGTGTTTATTGTCTTATGTGTTGCATTTTTTGAGTGCTTTCAGTTGTATTATTTGATCATTAAAACACTAACATGGTATCAAAGCGGGTTTGGAAAAGATCGTGATTAGATTTGTTATTGCAGCGATACCTCTATTCCCTTTTGTTTTTGTCTATCTCTATCTTAGTCAAGATGGTGAATGGTCTTAAAATTAAGGATAGACTCAAAGGAGCATCAAACTTCACTTCATGGAGATTCAAAATTATGCTCAGTTTGGAGAAAAATGAATTGGTTGAGTGTGGAGAGAAAAGTTTTCAAACCTACGAATGAGGAAGAGAAAGGTCAATGGAGGAAGAAAGATATCAAGGTGAAGAAGATGTTACTTGATTTCATGAAGGACCATATTGTTCCTATCATCTATAAGTTGAAGATAGGGAGAGAAATGCTTAAGACTTTGGAGGAAATGTATGAGATCAACAACACAAGTCATGCTCGAGCCTTGAAGAAACAACTTCATCATGTTAAGATGGCGGAAGGAGAATTTGTCATCACCTACTTCATGAAGTTTTCTGAATTGAGAGATCAATCCTCTACCATTGGTCATATTGTTGATGACAAGGATTTGACCATGTTGGCTCTTAATGGTCTTCCTTCATCTTGGGAATCTTACATTCAAGGAATCAGTGTGAGATCAAAACTTCCCAAGTTTGTTCAGTTAAGGGTTGACTGTATTGAAGAGGATTTAAGGTTGGTTGTGAGAGGTATTGGACGAAGCCCTACAAATTAAGACATTCATGTTCTTTCCGCTCAATCCTCGAACAAGGAAGGAAAAGGAGGAACGAAAAGATACTTCAAGAGGAATAGAGATAAAGGGTCAGATAGTGCTCTTGCATTCAAGAAGAAGTGGGACCTCTCTCCTATTCAATTCCTTAGATGGAAAAAGTTTGGTTAGTATGCGAAGGATTTCCCTACCAGGCCTAATCAGGATTTCCCTAAGAGGGAGTTCTATGACTCATTGGGAATAAGTCCAAAGTGCTAAAAGACAACAATCTTTGATGAAATATTACATGGAAACCATGATGCTTACATAATATTTGTCTGAGGATATGGGATCATGTTGGGACCATCTACAATAATCTCTCTCGATTCTTTCTATCTCAAAGGCATTTTCCCGTGGTGATATTTTTTTCAATTGAGAGAAAAGTTTTCAAATGCAAGCAGTGTAAAGTTGCAAAGTGGTGCAACTTTCATTGTCCAAATCGTACGACCAAAAAAACTATTCCAACATGTCTGGATGGGTACATTTACACTAGGTATGGTCCTCTTTTGCACCCAAATACACTGAATCACTTTGAGATACATTGTACCGATGATTTCCCTTAAGAGTTCAAAGTGATAAAAGGCATAAATCTTTGACAGACTATTACTCAGAAACCGTGATGTTTACAATCTCTTTGTCTGAGAATATGGGATTGTTCTGGGACCATCTATAATAACCTCTCTTGGTTTTTTCTATCTTGGAGGCATTTTCTCGTGGTGATGAGTTTTCAGTTAAGGGAAAAGTTGTCAAATGGAAGCAGTGTAAAGTTGCAAAGTGGTGCAACTTTCATTCTCCAACTCATATGGCAAAATGGACTCTTCCAACACATCTAGATGGGTACATTTACGCTAGGTATGGTCCCTAAATACGCTGAATCACTCTGAGCTACATTGGATCGACCATTTTCATTAAGAGTCCAAAGTGCTAAAAGGCAACAATCTTTGACGAACTGTTACTCAAAAACCATGATTCTTACAAACTTCCCTTTGAGTATATAAGATTATTTTGGGACCATCTACAATAAACTCTCTCCATTTTTCTATCTCAAGGGAATTTTCCCATGCTGATGAGTTTTCAATTCAGGGAAAATTTGCCAAATGCAAGTAGTGTAAAGTTGCAAAGTGGTTCAAATTTCATTCTCCAACTCATATGACTAAATGGACTATTCCAACACATCCATATGGGTACTTTTATGCTAGGTATAGTCCTCTTTTTTACCCAAATATGCCGAATCACTCTAAGCTACATTGGACTGATGATTTCCCTTAAGAGACCAAAGTGTTAAAAGTCAACAATCTTTGACAGACTGTTACTCAAAAACCATGATGCTTACAAACTCTCTATCTATGGATATGAGATCATTTTGGGACCATCTACAATAGCCTCTCTTGGTTTTTTCTATTTCAGAGGCGTTTTCTCGTGGTGATGAGTTTTCAGTTGAGGGAAAAGTTGCAAAGTGGTGCAACTTTCATTCTCCAACTCATATGACCAAATGGATTGTTCCAAGACGTCTGGATGGGTACTTACACTAGGTATGGTCCTCTTTTTAATGCAAATATGCTGAATCACTTTGAGCTACATTGGACCGACGATTTCCCTTAAGAGTCCAAAGTGCTAAAAGTTAGCAATCTTTGACAAAATGTTACTCGAAAATGGTGATTCTTATAGATTCTTCATCTGAGGATATGAGATCATTTTGGGGCCATATACAATAACCTCTCTCGGTTTTTCTATCTCAGAGGCATTTTCCCGTGGTGATGAGTTTTCAGTTGAGGGAAAAGTTGTCAAATGCTAGTGTAAAGTTGCAAAGTGGTGCAACTTTCATTCTCCAACTCGTACAACCAAATAGACTATTCCAACACGTCTAGATGGGTACTTTTATGCTAGTTATGGTCCCCTTTTGCACCAAATATGCCGAATCACTTTGAGCTACATTGGATTGGCGATTTCCCTTAAGAGTCCAAAGTGCTAAAATTCAACAATCTTTGACGGACTATTACTCGGAAACCATGATTCTTACAGACTCTTCATCTGAAGATATGGGATCATGTTGGTACCATCTACAATAACCTCTCTCAGTTTTTTCTATTTTGAATTTTTTTTCCCATGGTGATGAGTTTTCAGTTGAGGGAAAAGTTACCAAATGTAAGCAGTGTAAAGTTGCGAAGTGGTGCAACTTTCATTCTCCAACTCGTACGACCAAACAAACTCCTCCAAAACATCTAGATGGATACATTTACACTAGGTATGGTCCTCTTTTGCACCCAAATATGATGAATCACTCTGAGCTACATTGGATCAACATGAGTGAAATTAGTTGAAAAATGGTGGTTACAACATGCTAATGTCAATGAAATGTGAGGGCATAAATATTTAAGGGTGGTTCAAGATTTTTCAAGTCCTAATAAACATTTTTTATGATTTTATAGGGTGTGGGAAGGTTTCGGGAGTGAATTTGCACCCAAGTTTGGTTTTGACGATCAAATTGGAGTTTAAATCATCTTTAATTGTAATTGTGTTGTTTAAATCTACCTAGCTCTTACATCAAAAAACTCTTACCCAATCAACTTGAACATCATGCACACCCAAATACCTTATTTCCACTTTGCTAGATCAAAGAATCAATTACGTGGGAAATGAAATTCACATGAACTTTTTACATTTTTGTTTTTGGAAAAAGTGGCAAGCCACTATAATTTATTATATATAAATAGGATTTATTACAAAACCTGGTTCAAATGAGCATACCGATAGGAAATAACCAAGAATAAAACCTCTGGTTGTAGCTCGATTAAGTACACAAATCTCTTTACATTTTAAACATACCCTTTATACAATGCTAGACATTTGACCCGTATTTCAAAAAAAATCACTAGATATAGATTATGCCTATACACAGTTACAACCTTGTTACATTGTTTCACATTTCAAAATTATAATTTTACAAATTTTTCCTATTGGAGGCATTCAGGGCATAGTCTTCCACAAAAGTAGTATGTTGACATTCTAGAGTGACAAGCACCTATGCAAACCATCAAGGTAGCAGTAAAACTACATACAATAGAAAATATGCTTAGAATAACCAATCTATATTATTGTAATATGTCACATACCTCTCCAAAAGGATAAGAGCTACCTATTATTGCAGCAAGTGCATGATCAATCGTGCCAAGAATATCGTAAAAGTTGTCAAATGATAGATCTATAGTGTTACAACAAAACAGATGCTTAGTTTAACCAATCTATATTATTCTAAATTACCTAATTGATGATGAGATGGTAATGAAAACTATAAAAGATGCTTTGAATAACCAATCTATATTATTGTAATCTGTTGCATACCTCTCTGAAAGGATTAAAGCTAGATATTGTTGTAGTAGGTCCATGATCAATCATTCCAAAAATATCACTATTAAAGACACTTGCATTGTAATAGTATAAAAAATATCAATATTAAATAAAGAACCCTAATGAACTTAAGAATAATGACCATAAGCATTGTACCTTCCATTCTTGAATATCTTATTCAAGTGTGCCTGAAGGGTCATCTCTTTGCTTAAGGGTATCTAATTTTACTTCATGATCAGTATTACTAAGTGTCCATTTTTTTTTGTCTTTGGTTTGGCATGATGCTTCAACAACTTAACATTTGTTTCTATAACAAGGTGTGAATACATGAGAATGGTTTTGTGTTTTTCGTAGTCTTCAAATGCAAGTATGCCATTTTTTCTAATCATGTATGTTTGAAACCAAGTTCCTGCAACCACAACTGAACCTGTAGCATACACGAATCCATCATCATCTTCCATCGATTGTGTTATCTTGTGTTTTACCCACACACATCGAGCCAACCAATATTTTGATCTCTATTCATTCCCCTGTGGTGCAACAATTGCAAAAACATGTCTTGGTCATAGTAGATCTAAAATCCGGTCGTAATCAAGTGAAATTTCCATTATGTCATTTGTCATCAATATAGTTTTAGATAAAGAAGTTAGATATGGTAGAACCCATGTATCTACCCACTCACTTGACTTGCATTGATCCCACTCGCACTGAATATAACTTTCACAAAAGAAAACCAACTGTCATGTCCAAATGGTCCATGTGCTTGCATCTGAGCTTCGAAACAAATGCATCTTTGAAGAATATTTGATTGTATGACAATTCAATCTACCTCGCACTATACCCTCCTCAACCAACCAAAAGAATTTGTGCACTGTTGAATCAAGTGTCCCTCCTTGTGACAATGCTGAACTACACCAATCAACAATAGAATGTGCATCACTAAATTTATCTCCTTAAATTCTCAATTGCTTCTTAACTAGAGCTCTCTTTACACATGCACCTTCTCCATCATGCCCCCCTTTCCCATGCCCAACTTCAAAAAAACTCCAAATATTAGGTACACCCATCTCTACATGCATTCTACTCAACCAATAAAACATACGAGCATTCTTGAATTGACCTGTGCAGTTATCTGACCAAATGAGATGTCACCCTATTGCTATATCATGCTCCTGCAAAACTCAAAAAAAAATTGGACATACTCGAACGAGTGATATCTATCATCACTCATATAAAAATGATACTCTCTGATTATCTTTCGATCTTCCTCTCTACTATCAGGTGTATGTCTAAACATTATCTGGAAAAAAATAGCAATCTGAATGGAATTGTAATACTAATATTGAACCTCATTTTGTGGCTGCAATGTGTAGTTTTCTGCAAAATCAACCACTAATATAATAGTGCCAATTGGAAAAGAGTCCTTACATATCCTGAATTGTTGATCCAACCATTGAGACCTATGACTATGCCTTGCATACTTGTAGAAAATATTTTCCTTAAAATCTGAAATAAAATCAGCAACACTGCATTCTTTTGTAACCAACTCGCATCTAGAACCTTCGCCTCCACTATGCAAAGTATATTTGACTATCTCATATCTCTTTTTATCGACAAGATTATTTCCAAATTCATGTTTGGAACCCTCATGAAAACATTGAACAAAATTTGACAAGCCACCACATTGTGATCACTTTGCATTTAAACAATCATTTCTATAGAAAAAGGAACCATCATCTCTAGAACATAAAAATAGATCTAGCAAGTCCCTTGATGATTTTGGAAGAAGCTTTGAACCACAGTCGTGCAATATTTTATTAGTATGCAAAGTAGAACGGATATAGCATAATAGTTCATGGTACATTGAAAACTCCACATGGTATTTGCAACAAAAAGTATTACAAATCTTAATAGGCACACAATAAAATGGCTTCAAACCTTCAAAAGTCCTTTGCGAGATTTCCATATTTGGATGTGTTTCAATAAATGTGTTGAAAAAAATTGTTTGGCTTGATTCCAAGAAAGTTTTAGGATGCGGTGTATGGTCTCAATTGCCAATTCTTAACTTTAAAACATCCTTTGCATTGGGTGATACTCTAGAGTTATCATGCCAAAATTGTTGAATTGTCTGCTTTACACTATCGGTTAGCTTCTTGTCAACACGTGGAAGCCTCCCAGAAAAATCCCATGTATCATTTTGAAGAGGATCATTTATTCTTTCTCTTCTTGCAAGTTATTTATCCAAAGTTTTACGATATACGTCAAAATCAATACAATTTTATCTCACAAAGCGAGATTTTTTCAATTGATGGCTTACTAGGGCGATTGTAATGACTCTCTGAGCAACTCTCTTATCTTTTTCCTTGTTATTTTTTTCCAATAGACTTGAGAGCATTAAAAATATTTTTGACAATAATAGAATTTTTTTGGTCTTCTTGTGCACATAAATCTTCATTTTGTCTAGCAAAGGTCTCATCTTTTGCATCTTTAGCAATTGTACAAAAATTTGGCATTGCTTGGTCAATGTCTTATTGCTAAAATATTCATTGAAAAGTCTTCTAGCCCACAACCGAATAGTTTGTGTTGACCTCTTTCCTTCCAAATTGTTTATAATGTTATCATAAATTTCAACTAACCATTTAGGGGTCCTTGAAGGTCTTGAATTTGGAATATGTCTTTCTTCCACACAAAGTTCTTCATTTCTCATGTAATCCGGTGAAACATAATTTACACTTGATTCAATATTATCTTCAAAAATTTCATTTCCAACATTTTCACCTTGAAAATTTTCAATATCAATTTGAATAATTTCATTCCCAATTTCAATATCATGTTCAACATCTTCAATTCCAACATTTTCACCTTGAACATTTTCTTTATCAATTTCAATATTTCCATTCCCAATTTTAATATCATGTTCTGCATTTTCACCCTGAACATATTCAATTTCCTCTTCACTTGAAAGACCATAGGGCTCAGGTTCACCAATATTTAACATACCTTGTCTTTTCTTCCTATGACCTTCTCTATCTCTTTGTCTATATTCTGATATTTTTTCTTTTGTAATCTTTCTCTTACACTTTTCCTTCTGACGACTACTGCTCCACATTATACCTCATAAAAGATGCTAAAAAATCATTCCTTATGACAAATTTGATCTTTATCTCTTCCTATTTGAAACCATGCTTTTGTTGCTTGCACAATGCTACAAATATAATATAGGGTCCATTGGAATGCACAAAAATGGACCACATGGGGTTTTTGTATGGCCCACAAATCCGATATCTGATTCAATCAGATATCTATTATAGAAAACATTTTAAATTTTATTGCAATGATAATATTCTAGCTTTACACATTGGAGTTTCACAAATCAGATATCCAATTTGTGCCCACATAGACCTAAGGTTTAATGGTAGAGAGTGGGAGAGTGGTAGATTGATAGAGGGAGAGGGAGAGGGAGAGAGAGGGAGAGAGAGAGGGAGAGGGAGAGTGGGAGAGTGCAAGAGGGAGAGTG